>JAXFYN010000524.1:0-76989 GCA_036172215.1 Camellia granthamiana
TTTAAATTTTTTTTTTAAATGTCTTCTTTTTTTTCTTTTTTTTATATTATATTAAAGTTTAATATTTTGATAATTATCATATGTGTTGGACTTTTCAAGGAATTAAATGTCTTTTCTTTTTTAATTATATTATATTAAAGTTTAATATTTTGATAATAATCATATGTGTTAGACTTTTCAAGAAATTTTTTTTATACTTGTTCTTAATGCATTAAAGTGATATTATGAGAGATAATAATCATATGTGTTAGGACTTTCCAAGAAATTCATATGTGTTGGATTTCAAAGAATTTTTTTTATATTTGTTCTTAATGCATTAAAGTGTTATTATGAGGGTAAGACTTGGGAGTTAGGAGAAGTTAATAAATGCTAAGATTTTTTTAAAAAAAAATTAAAAAATCAAGAAATTTAGATTGAGAGATTGGAGCTTCCACAATGCTTGGGGTTAAAAACCCTATTTTGCTTAATATATAGTATAGATATTATAAAATGAGAGAAATAAAGTGCTATCTTAGTATAATGGAGAAGATCTTACAAAAAAACGTGTAGACATGAATGCCCTCCTATTTTATTGTGTTTACAATTATCTATATGTGAATTGTGATTTTTAATTTTTTTTTAAATGTCTTATTTTTTTCCTTTTTTATATTATATTAAAGTTTAATATTTTGATAATAATCATATGTGTTGGACTTTTCAAAAAATTAAATGTCTTTTTTTTTATTATATTATATTAAAGTTTAATATTTTGATAAGACTTTTCAAGAAATTAAATGTCTTTTTTTTATTATATTATATTAAAGTTTAATATTTTGATAATAATCATATGTGTTGGACTTTTTAAGAAATTAAATGTCTTTTTTTTATTATATTATATTAAAGTTTAATATTGTGATAATAATCATATGTGTCGGACTTTTCGAGAATTTTTTTTTATGCTTGTTCTTAATGCATTAAAGTGTTATTATGAGGGATAATAATCATATGTGTTGGGACTTTTCAAGCAATTCATATGTGTTGGATTTCAAAGAATTTTTTTTATACTTGTTCTTAATGCATTAAAGTGTTATTATGGGGGTATGACTTGAGAGTTGAGAGAAGTTAATAAATGCTAAGATTTTTTTTTTTAAAATCAAAAAATCAAAAAATTTAGATTGGGAGATTGGAGCTCCCACAAGGCTTGGGGTTAAAAACCTCCCTTTTGCTTAATATATAGTATAGAAGTATAGATAGATAGATATTTTGATAATAATCATACTAGAATATCACTCGTGCTATGCACAGATTGTGTTTACAATTATCTATATATATGAATTGTGATTTTTAAATATTTTCTTTTTTTTTTAAATGTCTTCTTTTTTATATTATATTAAAGTTTAATATTTTGATAATAATCATATGTGTTGGACTTTTCAAGGAATTTTTTTTATGCTTGTTTTTAATGCATTAAAGTGTTATTATGAGGGATAATAATCATATGTGTTGGGACTTTTCAAGGAATTCATATGTGTTGGATTTCAAAGAATTTTTTTTATGCTTGTTCTTAATGCATTAAAGTGTTATTATGAGGGTAAGACTTGGGAGTTGGGAGAAGTTAATAAATGCTAAGATTTTTTTTTTTTAAATCAAAAAATCAAGAAATTTAGATTGGGAGATTGGAGCTCACACAAGACTTGGGGTTAAAAATCCCCTTTTGCTTAATATATAGTATAGATATAGATAGATATAGACTAGCCTATCACCCGTGCTATGCACGGGATAATTATAGATATTTATATTTGTTTTAGATTTTTTTTAATATATAAATTTTGTTTTTTAAGATTTTTAAATAATCTTATCACTAACCATAGTGTATGGAAAAAGTTGAAAAGGGTACTGCAGTAACTATATACGGATTGTATCTATAATTATTTGTATGAGGGGATTTTTAAATGCTGATCAGGGGATTGTATCAATAAATGCAGGCATATGGAAAGACATGTGAATTGAGAAAAGTTAATAAATGCTAATTAAGGGATTTTGACCAAATTAATAAATACTGAGTTTTTTTTTTTTTTAATAAAAAATTTAGAAAATTCAGATTGGGATATTGAAGCTCCCACAGGCCTTGGGGGTTAAAAACTTTTTAATATATAAATTATGTTTTTTAAGATTTTTCATAAAAATAATTTAGCAATCTTATCACTAACCATAGTGTATGAGAGAAGTTGAAAAGGATACTGCAGTAACTATACACGGGTTGTATCTATAATTATCTTTATGAGGGGATTTTAAATGCTGATTAGAGAATTTTGGCCAAATCAATAAATGCAAGCATGTGGAAAGACACGTGGATTGAAAAAAGGTAATAAATGCTGATCAGGGGATATATATGTGAATTATGATTTTTAAATGTCATTTTTTTTTTTCTTTTTTATATTATATTAAAGTTTAATATTTTGATAATAATCATGTGTTGGACTTTTCAATGAATTAAATGTCTTATTTTTTTATATTATATTAAAATTTAATATTTTGATAATAATCATATGTGTTGTACTTTTTAAGGAATTTTTTTTATACTTGTTCTTAATGTATTAAAGTGTTATTATGAGGGATAATAATCATATGTGCTGGAACTTTTTAATAAATTCATATATGTTGGACTTTTCAAGGAATTTTTTTTATACTTATTCTTAATGCATTAAATTGTTATTATAAGGGTAAGGCTTGAGGGTTGTGAGAAATTAATAAATGCTAAGGTTTTTTTTTTTTTTTAAAACAAAAAAATCAAGAAATTTAGATTAGAATATTGGAACCCTCACAAAACTTGTGGATTAGAGATAGATATAAATAAATAGATAGATATGGATATAGATATTTATATTTGTTTTAAATTTTTTTTAATATACAAATTATTTGTTTTGAAAATGGTACTGCAGTAATTATAAGAGAAGTCAAAAAGTCTTGTGGGTTGAGAGAAGTTAATAAATGCTGAGGTTAATTTTTTTTTTAAAAAATTAAAAATTAAAAAATTAAAATTGACATATTAAAACTCTCACAAATCTTAAGGGTTAGAAATTTTTTTTAATATATAGTATAGATAGCTGAACCATAGCTGGGTAGCTTTTGGCAGTTTGATAAGTTCAGTAATTTTATCAGTACAAAAATGCTTTAGATCACTAATTAGTGATAGCTCTAATGATGTGGCAGTGGGTCCCACCCACTGCCACATGTGTTTTGTGCCTTGTTTGTTTTTTTTTTTCTTTTTTTTTCAATTGCCACCTCACTAGTGGTGGGATTAGTGATGACAATTTAGTGATCTGTAGCATTGCTCTTATCAGTATGATCTTGTAGTGAGGTTATGTGGGAATCCCTCTTTATTAAGTAAACAAATATTTTTTTTTACTATGGGCAATGGTAGGGGGCCCGAATTTGGGTGCCCCTAATGGCTCAAATTTCCCTATCAGGTAAAAAAAAAAAAAAAAAAAAAAAAAAAAAAAAAAAAAAAAAAACAAAGTTACCAAAACTGACAATTTGAGCCATTTGAGCCACAGTTTTTAGGGCCACCAATCATTTTCCTTTTTACTATTACTTCTTTTTTAATGCTCTTTCTAGTAAAATTGTCTAATCTTCTCTGCTTCAAGTTTGGGGTCTCGTCAATCTGTTAATACTTTCCCTGATTCTGGATTTCGATGAAAAGGCACATGAAGGATGGCAATCATCAGTCTTCTAAACGACAAGAGATTTGGATTAGTGGTCATTGTTTTTGGCTTGCCACTTATAAACACATCATTCTTAATATGACAATCCAACTCTAGTTTATGTTAATTAATTTTAATTATGCTTATAATTATGAGCTTAATATGATTTTGAGTGCTAATTATATGATTATGAGTGTTTGTGAATTTATATATGTTCACCGTAGGAAAATTTGTTTGACTTTCCGTCATAAAATTTAAATTGAAGGCCGTAAAGGCGACAGAAACTGAAATTGACTGTGTTTTTACATTCAACATAATTTTTAGAGCCTATGGTGAAATTTAATTGAAAATTGATTCGGATCAAAATAATTAGATTAAATTGATTAAATTAAGTACAATTGATTAACCTTAATTAAGATGGATTAGTTTAAACTAACCACTTATTATATATAAGGGCCAAACACACTTAAGCTCTTATTATGAGCTCAAAATCTGAAGTTACCCTCTAGAGAGAGAGTGAAGCAAAATTTGAGAGTTGGGGAAGGAGCTTGAAGATTGAAAAAGATAACTCAAGAACTAGCTAGGAATTGGATGATTAGAGCTCCTAGGTAAGTGTACGAGCACATAAATAATCTTCTTGTATAATTCTGTTTATCAAGTTTGCACTATTCCAAACGTCGTCACTTTGCCACTTGAAAACACAAACGTGAGCTAGCCAGCGGGTGTGTGCCAGAAACCTCTCCGATGCCTAAGTCAGCAAATAGATAATAGACACAAAAACTCTGTGTATTCTAGAGTGAGAATTGTAATACCTGTACATAGGTTCTGCTATGAGTTTTTATAAATTCTACCTGGCACAATCCTAGTAGGATTCCAACTCTCCTAGTCCTCATAGGAATCACACTCCCAGTGAAGAGTGTCTATCCTGATAATACTCTACTCACGACCAACCAAGTGAGATGGTTTGCACAATTCTAGTAGGACTCTACTCTCCTTAGCAGAGTCCTCCTAAGAGTATCAAGCCCAAGGATAATGATTATCCCTAAAACACCCTTATCACTGCAAGCCAAGTGAGATGGCTGAACTCTTTACGTCGGCTGACACTATAGTCAACCAAGTTACTTCGGCTCCGTGCTCAACATGGGCGAACCGTGATGACCCTGCTCTAGGTTGGCATCCTGTCGAGCTACACCCAGCTCGGCCCATCATCCTGCTATTATCTCGGTCAGAAAGTAGATAGGTCCTAATTCCAGCAACACATCCAACCGTCCTGGTACCTACCTCGGCCCAAAGCCGAAATACAAAATACCTCATTGGCCCATTATGCGGCCCAACTTCCAAAGAAGACTCATCTTAGCTCGGCCCAATTTGTTCACAAATTACCCTCTCAATTGCCCCTTAATTCCATCTGCGTAGCATGATTGAGATTATTTTTCCTCCAATCGAGCTAAGAACACCCCACTCTGCCGAGCTAAAAATGTTGTTCGGTTTCACAGCTCATTCGGTCCCAACAAGTCTTGTCAGTTGCTCAACATGTCCTTCCACAAATCTGGCACGATGTCATTCCCAGGATACGTGGCGTGCCCCCATTATCCTCGTTCTCCTGTTACAACCGTCATGTACCTCCAAAATTTTGAACAGCCCCGCATTTTTGCCTTCAACATTTATACCCTTTGAGTTCGCAATCGCATGAGAAGGCGTTCTTTCTATGTAACCGGACTATATGTCCCACCTTTTGTAATCATCTTCCAATTAATGAAAAATTTCGAACTCTTTGCTCGGTTATTGTGTTTCTTTTTCAATGTTTTGCATCATTCCGACTGCATGCCTAGCCGAACTAATTAGCTTGGCCTTACCTGATCCTGCTAACCTTCTTTGGCCTAGATAATCATCTTGGTCCAAGAGTTCGAAAAAATTTGTTGGTCAAACCGGCAAACCTACTTTGGCCGAGGTAACTGTCATCTTGGCCAAAGAGTGCAAAAATTTTGTTGTTCAATCCTATCAACCTGTTTTGGCCGAGGTAACTGTCATCTCGGCCAAAGAATGCAAAAGTTTTGTTGGTCAAACCTGCCAACTACCTTTAGCCTAGGTCCTCATCTCGGCTAAAGGGTGCAAAAAGTTTTGTTGGTCAAACCAGCCAACCTTCTTGAGCCTAGATCCTTATCTCAATTGAAAAATGAAAAAGTGTTGGTCAAACCTGCTAACTTTCTTGAGCCTAGATCTTTATCTCGGCTAGAGGAAAAAAGTGTTGTTGGTCAAACCTGCCAACCGCCTTTGCCTCCCAATTGGGCAAGGAGTCTAAAAATTTTTGTTGGTCAAACCTGCCAACCACTTTTAGCCTAGATCCTGATCTCGGCTGAAGGGTGCAAAAAAGTTTTGTTGGTCAAACCTGCCAACCGCCTTTGCCCTCCAGTTGGGCAAGGAATCTAAAAATTTTTGTTAGTCAAAGCTGCCAACCGCCTTTAGCCTAGATCCTGATCTCGGTTGAAGGGTGCAAAAAAGTTTTGTTGGTCAAACCTGCCAACCGCATTTGCCCTCTGTTGGGCACAAATTTGTTAGAAAGAGTTGGTCAAACCTGCCAACCCACTTTGCCCCCAGTTGGACAAAGATTTTGCGCGGTCGATTCTTCTTGTCGACTGTGTTAACTTTTGCCAAAGGTGTTTTGTCTGACATCGCTGTTTGTATCGGACTCTACCTTGGTGCGCATCCCATCTTCCTCTACCAAGATGTGTTGGTGCACTCTCTCCATCAGGGTTTCCATAGTAAGGGATGGCGTCATTGTCATTGAATCTCTCAATTTATTGTCTGCTGGCAAACCTCGTTTATACTGTGCGATAATTAGGTTTATGGGGCAATCTCCAATCTAATTAAAAGTTTCCCAATATTGATTGTTGTAAAACTTCAATGTTTCCTTCTTGCCCATATCTATGGAGAGTAGCTAGTCAATCTCCACCGGTGTCTTGGTGTTTGTTCTGAATCTGGTTACAAATGCTTCTGCTAGTTGCGCCCATGAAGCTATGTTATCTTCTGGCAACTTTTCAAACCATGTTAGACCCAGTTCACCAAAGCTGGAAGTGAATAGGATACACATTAGAGCCTCATTTCGCCAATACACCGCCATGACCTGGCGGAAGTAGCTTAAGTGCATGTAGGGGTCCAACTTCCCCTCATAAGTTGTGAATTTAGGCTGATGGAAGCCTAAGGGTAATGGTGCGTTCTTAATTGCCGGAACGAACAACGAGCTCTGTAACCTTGCTGCCACTTTGTGCGCTGGTTCATAGGCAAGGCGCGGCTCTGGCATTCCTACCTCGACACTCCCATGTGTTCTAGGAACCAATCGTTGTAGTGCGGAGACTCTGCGGGAGTCACGAGCCAGAGTGTCTTCTCTTCTTTGAGCCTTTTTCTCAAGCACTGTCCGCAGGTTCGCCAACCTAGGCGACTCCGTATGCCTAGATGTCGTTTGGTGTGAATGTGAGGGCCGATAACTGCTTCCTTCTGTGTAAGACCTTTCAATCCTCATTCTCTCAGACCTGGAGTAATGAGTCCTGGAAATCCTTGATTGCGTATCGCCTGACCTGAGGCTTCTACTTTCAACTTGTGATAGTGTGACTTGTCTGTCACCATCTTCTGAGTGGAAAAAGCGTGTTTTGCTTTTGCGTCCCTCTTTTGTTGCCACCCCTTTGCCTTTTATCTGGCGCTTCATCGTCTCCATGTTTGCCGCCATCCTCCGTATCAATTCGTCTTGCTCCCTTACCCGTTCTTCTAGAACCTGAGGATCCAACCTTCGCCTCTGTCTTTCAGGGCTTTGGGAGTGATGAGGACTGGAGCCCTACCTTACACGGGGTATTCATCCGCGGGTTCCATCGATGGGGATCTAACTCTGCCATGGGCGGGAAAAAAGGTAAGCCTTCACGCCTTCCGCTCCCCTCCGGGGTTTGCCCATCAATGGCAGAGTGTGGCAAGTCTTCATTGTGCGCCATTGAAATTAGTTGAAAGAAAACTTAATCAAGAGGTTCGTTCTTTGTGATTGCGTTTCCCACAGATGGCGCCAATTGTACAAGCACAAAAATAATATTCTCGTATAATCCTGTTGATCAAGTTTGCACTCCTCTAAACGTCGTCACTTTGCCACTTGAAAACATAAACATGAGCTAGCCGGCTGGTGTGTACCGGAAACCTCTCCAATGCCTAAGTCAGCAAATAGACAATAGACACAAAAACTCTGTGTATTCTAGAGTGAGAATTGTGATACCTGTACATAGGTCCTGCTATGAGCTTTTATAGATTCTGCCTGGCACAATCCTAGTAGGATTCTAACTCTCCTAGTCCTCCTAGGAATCACACTTCCAGTGAAGAGTGTCTATCCTGATAACACTCTACTCACTACCAACCAAGTGAGATGATTTGCCCAATCCTAGTAGGACTCTACTCTCCTTAGTAGAGTCCTCCTAGGAGTCTCAAGCCCAAAGATAATGATTATCCCTAAAACATCCTTATCACTGCAAGCCAAGTGAGATGGCTGAACTCTTTACCTCGGCTGACACTGTAGTCAACCAAGTTACTTCGGCTTCGTGCTCAACATGGGCGAGCCATGATAACCTTGCTACAGCTCGGCATCCTACCGAGCTACACCCAGCTCGGCCCATCGCCCTGCTATTATCTGGGTCAGAAGGTAGATAGGTCCCAATTCCAGTAACACATCCAACCATCCTGGTACCTACCTCAGCCCAAAGCCGAAATACAAAATACCTCATTGGCCTATTGCACGGCCCAACTTCCAAATAAGACTCGTCTTAGCTCGGCCCAATTTGTTCACAGATTACCCTCTCAGTAAGTAATGAACTCAAATTCTTGAGTTTAAGTCCATAATTACATGAATTCTAGCATGATATGTAATTAAGAACAAGAATTGAGTTGATTGTAATGAATTTGAAGTTGATATGTACATGCATGTGAGAATTAGACACAAATTTGCATGTTTGTCTATGAAGCATGTTAATCATGTTGTATTGAAGGTTGTTTGACACATGCATGTAAGAATCTCCATATGTTGAAGCTTGATTTCAAGCCTTGAAGCTTGTCCATGTAAGATACAAACATGAATTGTGTATATATAAAGTTTATGGTTTGAAATTTGTTAAACCCATAGAATTTTGAATTATGGTTGAAGGCTCTCTTCAAATATATATTTTTGGGAGTACTCTTGCATAATTGAGTGAGTTATACTCGAATTGGACCTTTGGAATTGAGTTTTGAGCTTTAAACAGAGTTCTGAAAAACCCAAAATTCGACGTGTTCGCTCGAGCGAGGAAAGCGTCACTCGAGGTTGAAAGTCGAGCTCCCAAAAGTTTTACAGAAATTTGCATAATGGCTTGAGCGGCAAACTCTGTGCTTGAGCGAACCTTGTTTTGCAAGACTCCCCTCTCAAGCGTCAGAAATCTCGCTTGAGCGTGAAATTCATGTAACCAGTACTTTTATAGAATTTTGCAATCCGCTTGAGCGGCCAAAGCTACGTTCGAGCGGAGAGCCCTATTTCAGAAATTTTGAAAAGCCATTTTATGATTCGTTTTCCGTTCTCTTTCATTTCTAAGCACTCTTAGGCATGCATTGGACGTTCTAAATGAATTAAAGGACACGAAAGAAGCCTAAGAGCATTAAGCAAACTAAAGAACGGATTGAATGGTATTATGACCCGATGTGTTATGAATTATGTAGGATGGAGTGCAAGGACGAATCAAGCACCAGAACACGGTGAGTAATATCTTAGTGAGGATGTTTTCGTATTCACATTTTTTCTAAACAATGCCCATGTGGTAAGGTTCTAAACCTTCAAAGTGATAATATGAACGAGCATTCCAATCACTCAATTTGGAATGAGATATACAAAGCTATCAACGTATGAGTATGAAATGGGCCTAAGGCCGTTATGTATGGTTATTAAATGGGCCAAAGGCCATTTGAGATAAGGAAAAGATATGGACCTAAGGTCGTTCTGGATATGAGAATGAATATGATCATAGACTAAATGTATGCACACAATGAATGTGTGTAATTATTGGACCTAAGGTCATTCTATGAGTATTGGACCTAAGGTCGTTATGTGTGTAATGGACCCAAGGTCATTTAATACGTAAGTTGGACTTGAGGTCGTTTTACCTATGATGGACCTAAGGTCGTTCTGTATGTTACATAGACCCAAAGTCGTTTTGTAGTTGGGATATGATGTAAAGGACCTGAGGTCGTTCTGCTTTATCATTGAGTACTAAGTGTGATAATAAATTGTGATATAAGAATCTTGTTCAAGAACTCCTTTCTTTTGATATTATTCACCGGGTGTTAGCTCACTGTTTCTATCTATGTATGTAGGTGAGTAGCGGGATGTCCAGCCCCAACCCCAGTGGGCAATGAGAAACCAAGTCTTGAGAGGTCAACCAAGGTCGCCTTACACAAGAGGCCTTACTTTTGTTTTACTTGACCCTTGATCTTTTGCCTTTGATCTTTTTTGGTCATGAATGACCATCCTTGTGCATAAGCTTGGTTTTTGTTAATACTGGCTTGAATGATCCTAGACATGTGTATTACATACTTAATATGAATGTTCATATGGTGTGAGTTATTATATAGATATAAAAATATTTTGGGTAAGCCATCTATGCATAGCTTATTGGACAATCGTTGTAAATTTTGCTTCCACAATTTGGCCCCCTATTATTAAATATGATTCGGTTTTTGACTGAGGCCACAAGTAATCTCGTGATTGCTGGCCGGTTATGACTCTAATCCGTAGGGACGGGTTTGGGTCATGACGCTTAGGCTTAAAAAGAATGTCTTCTAACTGAGATTAGGTGATATTAAATAGTTTGCTACAAATTTGTATGCATTTTTCTTTTTGTATCCTAAAAAAATTGGAATTTGCCTTGGGAAAATGGTTGCATAGGCTCATGTGTGGTTGAGGTCTTCCAAGTATTCATACCGTCTCTTAGTCCCTTCAACTACGTCTATGCTATCTACCAGAGGTTGTCTAGAGCAGATTCATAGAGAGAGAGAGAGAGAGAGAGAGGTTTTGCAAAGAATTGAAAGAAGCCAACGGTTGTGAAAAATTTAAACAACAAAACATAATCCATATGTTTTGGAAAATTTAAATATCATGTACTCAATTTTGTGTATAATCTTATGATTGTTGGACAATCTTCACTATATTTAAACGATTTAATTCTATTGTGTACAAAACAACAATTAGAATTTAATTCTATTGTGTACAAAACAACAATTAGAATTTAAAGAAATAAAGAAAAGGAGATAATTTGTTTGATTACAAAAATCAAACTCAAAATAAAAAAAAATAAAACAAATAAAAACAGATTTTATTTTGTTACAAAAACAAAATTAAAATCTGATTTTAATAAACAAATAAAACCAGAATATAATTTAATCAACTTACTTGGTTAAATTCTTCGAATAACTTTCTGATCAAGTCCAGTGTTTAACACTGTGTCCTTAAGACAGATTCGTCCTCTCCACGGTGCTTTCAGAACTTGGACGTCTATCTCCCAGGATGAAATGATCTTATCAACAATTAAATGCAGCACTACAATTTAATTGTTCGTCGAACACACTAAGTGTTTACACTCTTTCTTTCAGAAATAAAATGCAGCAATATGGCAGAGATTTAAAGCAGAGATGGAATACGAAAATTGGTGTAATAATCCAAATGGGAGGCTGGTCTATTTATAGATGCTAAGGTGGCTGTAGGATTTGAATTGAACAGGTATGAAACCTGTTGGGTTTGAATTTCAACAGATTTGAATCTGTTGGTTAACTATTTTTGAAAACGGGAAGGGCCTTGTTTGGATGAACAGAAATTCCAAACCCAGTTTAATTTGAATTCTGGATTAAATTCAAATGTTTTTGGCCCAAAAAGATTAGTATTGGGCCGAACAAGCCCAACCACACGCGCCCAAGCCCAGCCTGACCGGACGGACGGCGGCGGCGCGCGCGTGTGGTGATTTTTGAGTCCAATGGGTCTAGCCCATTTTGCCCATAACCTCTCCCTCTAAAACACTTGGGTACCCCTTGGGGCACACCCCAAGTACCAAACCCAAGCCTTATAAACCCTTTCAAAACCTCCCACCAAATCAATGTGGGACAAGCCTTATTCAAGCAATAAGGAATTTTCACCAAAACTCAATTTCCATGGAGCACACTTTGGCTTCAATTTCCTATTCACTCGGTAATGGTTTTAAGCAACCAAATATACCACGTGAATCACAACGCGGCATAGAACGCGTTACCACTTTGACCCGTGTAAAACGACGCACAGGGCCCACCTAAAAATTAGACCAAACTTAGGATAAAATTCTGGTTTTACCCAGAATTTATAACCATTTCCAACAATGATTCGGGCTCTTCTCTTACAGAAACTGTGGCATCCATGACCGTAAAGATAAAATATATAAAAGATAAAATTTGTGCATGCAGGCATTGATATTTGCAGAATGCCTAGTTGTTCATTATACTCGGTGGATTTCAACAACCTGAGTGAGGGTACTAATCTTCATCCATAGGCCAATCATGTCATACAGAATAATTCTGAGCATTTCTCGCAATGTACTGCAAAACTGGTCTTGTATTAAGCGAGGCAATGGTCAAGCTTCTGCCATTCATGGTCTATAAATCTTCACAGCTGGGACTTTGTATACCCTTTTAAGCCCGGGTCAGATTGTTTGGCAAAAACAGAAGCCACAGTAATTGGGTCATAGTATTTCATAAGCCACTATCCTAACAATTTTGGGTGTTCAAAAGGAGACAGGTCATTAAAGAGAACATCTTCCATGAACCCTAATTAATTTGTACGAGTCTGCCCCGATTCTTAAAATTACCACTAGAAACAAAATCCCACTGTAGCATAGATCAATCGATAATAAATGCACTCATAGTTTCTTTTGAAATAATTTTTTAGGACAATATATTTATTTAAAACAAATTCTCCACTCGGATCATTTGTTCACTTGAATCTGCAGCACAAAAGATTTGACATCCACGTGTTAGGCATAGGCAAGAATGTTCTCTCATTGTGTCATTTACTAAATCAGTTTGAAATATAATCAAGTCAAAACAAAACATCCTACCACTGGGGTTCAATCTCAGACTACTCGAATGAATTCAAGCTTACGAATTCAAGTTTGTGCAAGAGATGTTGTCACTCAAGAGTTGAACTCCACAAAAAGGCTGGCCTGTGGATGCAATCCCACTTCTTTCAGGTACATAGAGAGCTTCTCTGGGCCATAGACAACAGGGGAAAATTGGAGACAAGACTGTAACTTTTGACTTCTAAGCAACCCAACGAATCAACGTAGTCATACAGAGACTGAATTGTTGCAGTACTTTGGAACCTCCTTCTCTTGCACTCTCCAGTTGGGAACCGCACCAAAACCTAAATGGTCCAAAACATCACAAGAAAATATGTATCAGATTGAGAGCAATTTAATTTCTATCCCATAGAAGGAGAGAGAAAGAAATGGATAATAGTATCCATGCAGTGAAACTGTTTAAGAAAATGTGATTCACGCTATTTTGTGATGAGTGAAATAGTTCTAAAGAGGAGCACAAAATGTAATTACAAACAAAAAAATGGGCATTACTTGAGTAACATTAGGTCCTTTCTCAGGTTCAGGGGCTTTCTCCTCCCGCATTCTAGCTAATGCAGCTTTTTTCTCAGCAGCTTCACGTGCCGCTTTTTCACGAGGCTCTTCTTCTTCCTTTTGCTTCCTTTCAGCTTCAGGAGCTTCCCTTGCCAGCCGTTCTTGCTTTTCTTTCCTCTGGAGTTCCTTAGCCTGAGATGGGTAGAGAAACCTCATCAAGACCATGTGGCATCACAATATGCTAATATTTCATTATAAAGCATAAGCTTTGGGGACTGCGAAAGGGATAAAGAAAATAAGAAGTTGAATAATTTGACATGCTTGATCAGCTTCAAGTGCTACTCGATAAGCAGCATCTTGTTCCTCCCTCAAACGCACGTTGGTTCTTCTTTCTTCTGCATCAAGCCTCGCGGCAATAAGAACATGGGCACTTTCTTCAAGCACTCTCTGCAATATTGTCAGCATCTCCTCAGGAGATTTGGGCCCCTCAACCTGCATGATCAGAGGAAGAAAATAATTGAAAACAATAAAACTACTGACTTTCTGCCTTCAAGACGATATCTAAAGCAAGCTTGTGATTATACTATTGTTGTCAGTGTGTGTGTGTGTGTGAGCGTGCGCGCGTGTGTATGTGTGTGCGCGCGTGCGTGAGAGAGAGAGATTTAAACCAAAGAGTTTATTTATTAACACATTAATAAGATTGAAGGTCAATTTTGAGGGAAGTCCATCATAATATTTTGTTGTTATAAGCAGGACATATGTTTTTCCCTTTGCTGATAATAAGCTGACTTAAAATGGAAAAGGCCGGGTCTTTCTACGAAGCACAGACGCTTCTAAAAGGGTGTTGTGTCCATTTCAGACACCGACACTTGTTGAACACTTACTGATATGTGTTTTGGAGATGCGTCTAACTGTCCAATTTTTTTTTATAAATTTTTTTAGACAAGGACACACTTTGGATACTTGGGGGACAAACTTATCCATTGTTTAAACATATATGGAACACATTATAAGTTTGAATAAAATAATTTCAGATTCAATGGTTACGTTGTATATTTTTATTAACTTTGAAGGAAATATTCATACACTTGACATATTTTGGACATGTCTCCCACTTGTCATGGCTTACAATTTTTGAAAATTGCCACATTGGCGTGTCTGTGTCCCTGCTTCTTAGGGGCTTTCTATAACAGCAAAATACTAAATGCTTTCTGTTTCAGATGGGGTTTTCTAGAATACTTCGCAGACAGGATATAGACTAATTAAAATGCTACTATTTTACAATGTTATGCATGAGTAAACACAAAAGAATAATTTAGCAGCCAGGAAAAGATGAAGGTAAAAACAGTACAGTGGCAACACAAAACTAACAATCCAAAGCTGTCCATAGGGCTGTCCAAGCTCATCCCAAGGTGCACTGGGGACTGCCCCAGCCCGAACTCCCAGCTCAAGCACCCAACCAAAGCCCAACCCAAGTTTAAAAAATGAGTTTAATTTTGCTTGGGTTGACCAATATTAGAATATATACTAAGCTCCTGTAGCCAAATTTTTACAATGACGAGATAAGTTTCGAAAAGTAATGCTCTCTAATTATTGAACACTTTAATGCTCAGAAAAAGGAAAAATAAAGAAAAGAAAAAAGAAGAAAGAGAGAGAGAGAGAGAGAGCAAACTCAAGAAAGTGCTGAGAGATACCAAATGGCGGGCTGGCATAGGAATTTAACTAGCTTGTTGGCAGTGCAATGTGGCACTTGCAGCAGTGGCTGTTATGGCGGTTGGTGGGTTTTTTGCAACTAACTGCACAAACAAGGTTGGGGTTAACCTGTACCTTTTAGAGTCTTTAAAGTGAGAAGCCCTAGCAGTGTTAATGCTTATTTGATCCCGTGTACAATCTAGTGACTGGTACTAAAATATTTTTTAATACTAGTCGTTAGATTAAAATGGTAGCCCTGGCTGTTGGAGAAAATAAGAGACCCCTACACATACATGACTCTCACAACCCCCACTCTTATCCCAACCACTCATAATATGGGCCTACACATACATGAGTGGACCCCACACAACCAAGATCAAATTGGGGGTCATGAAACCCCAAAAAAAGGGGCTCCCAAACATTTCTCAATAAAAGACTCCCTATATATAAAAGCATGTCCCAGATGTTGTGAAGAGATTAAGCAGAGGGAATAGTAGAATGCACAGGCCAAACATTAAATAGCGCAAACCAGTGATTAAACTACAATACTACAGAAGGGTCCTATTATACAACTGAAACTACAACAAATTTAACAAAGACCACCACTTCCTTACCACATACCACATAAACTCGTAAAAAAGGGCAAGTCTAGAGCACTAGTCCTGTGCACAATCACCATAACAATACACGCAAGATTTCTGATCAGACCTCCCATTTTGTAGACAACAAAGGTCTACAAAGGTAAAGAGAAAGACAGTAGACCAATAAAAGTTCCTTGTGACTCCCAGTTGGCTTTTTCATGTGATCAGCCTCCTCTCATGTCTCTCCATTACTAGACCCCACTAACGAGGAATCAATTGCAATTCCTTTCGGAAGACCAAAATGCGTAGGTAGATGCATTGCTCTCTAATTTGCACATTTGCTGCTGGATTCACTACCATGCTATGAAAAAAACTGTGATTCAACTAATATTACCGTAAGCTCAAATGCTAACTTAATGTTCATGAAATACATCTTAGTGGATTCCATAACCTAGTATTAGCCAACAATTGTAATAACTCTCAAAACACAATTTTACTACTCTAACATACTCGGGCTTGTTATGAATTGGAGGACATAATAATTTCTTTAAACACATGATGGGGAAATTAAGCATGTTGAATTTGTTTATTCATTTGCTTTTCATATATGAAACCAGAGATAGAACAAGAAAACAGAGAAAAAAGAAAAGGGAGGAAAAGTAGGACAAGAGGGGAGGGAAGACACGAGATTTAAGAGGAATAAGAATAGACGTCCGAGAGGTAGATGTCATGACCCGAACCCGCCCCTATGGGTTAAGGACATAACCGGCCAGTAATCCTGAGATTACCTACGGCCTCAAACCTAAACAGACATAACTCAACAGAGTAAAGGGGCCAAACGGAAGCAATAATTAAAAACTTTGTCCATAGAGTCGTGCTTATATGCACATTAAACAAACCATACTCATATACGTTAATAACCCACATCAAAAGTACAATAGCATAAACTTCTTTACAGACAGAATCATCTAAACTAAGCCAACCCATATCAAAACTATATACAGATATACACAAGGTCCTTGCCAACAAGACAAAATATAAATACATAACAAATATGGCAAGGTTAGGTCTCGTGCGTGAGACACAAGGCTGACTCTCCAAAACTCATGTTGTTCCTGGCGGACTTCACTGGGGCTGGGTTTGGACTTCTTTTGGCTCACCTACAAAAACATGAATGAGCATGAGCGACAGCACAGTGAATAATATCAAGTACAAAAGTTACATAACAATATACAGAACAACATGCTCCAAACGGCCTTGGGCCCAATTCATACTTCTATTTAACAGATATATATAATTATACGAAATTCAAACCAAGTAACCGTAGTTCCAGACTTTCTGGCCTTTGGCCCATTCAGGTTTCCATTCATGGCAAAACGGCCTTCGGCCCACTCACTTATGTCAAAACGGCCTTCGGTCCGTTCATTTCTGTCAAAATGGCCTTCGGCCCATTCGTTTACGTCAAAACGGCCTTCCGCCCATACATTCGTGTCAAAACGGCCTTCGGCCCACTCATTCATGTCAAAACAACCTTAGGTCCATTCATATACATCAAAACGACCTTCGGTCCACTCATTTCTATCAAAACGACCTTCGGTCCATTCTCTTTTGTCAAAACGACCTTCGGTCCATTCATTTGTATCAAAACGACTTTTGGTCCATTCATCCGTTCATATCAGACTTTTGTCCACAATCCCAATTTGCAACTCATAAAGCTTATAAGGGAATAAATAATTGAACATTGACAAGCTTTCAAATATCGATATTACTCACAGTGATTGGCTTGTGGATTCGCCTTGGAGCTTGACCCTACACATTCCATGAACACAAAAAGGTCATTAACAATTCAATCAGTTCCTTAATTCACATATTTCTCTTTAGGCTTTATTCTTATCTCATTAACTCATTTACGACGCTTAACGTATGCCTAAGAGTGATCACAAGTGAAAGAGAACAGAAAACGAAACACAGAACGCATGAACAAAATTTGAGAAAACAGGGTCCCCGCTCGAGCGTGGACTTACCCGCTCGAGCGAACCCAAGAGGCCTGCAAAAGTACTGGTTACCTCAAAATTACGCTCAAGCGTGAGTTAGGGTGCTCGAACGGAAGGCCTGTCTACAAAAGCTCCCCGCTCGAGCGTGAAACATCCCGCTCGAGCGAAGGTCCAACTCTGCAAAAAGTGCTGGGAGCACGATTTTCCCGCTCGAGCGTCATGTTCCCTTGCTCGAGCAGACCTCAAAATTCTAGAAAACCCAGAATTGTGTTCTTGAGCTTCATTTCGACTTCCAACCAACAATTCATGCATATTATGGCTCAAATTACTCATAGACATGTACTAACATGGTACAAGCATAAATTACAACATATTGAAGTCAATTTCATAATTTATTTACATGCATGTCCCAAAATATCACAACTCATCACCAACATGCTCAAATTCAAACATTTAAGCTCATATCTTCATAAATTGTACATGCATGTGATGAACTAGCCACATTCTCAACTTAGACAACACAAATGGTGATCAATACATGAGTTTCAACCCAAAACTCTACTTGAATCATGTATTTCAAGCTTACACATTCTATTTCAAAACAATCTCTTACATGCATGCATAAATCAAGCTTTAATTCAACAAAGCCAACCCAATTTCATTCAATTTTACTCTTGGTCACCTAATTAGCTTGGACACACACAAAATTACAAATTATAATCCAAGAATTACTCACCTAGGAGCTTGATTTTCCAAACTTAAGCTTAATTCTTGAGTTGGTCTACAAATTATCAAGCTTTGAGGCCAAAACTCCAATTTCTTCACTCTCCCCCTCTCTTAGCCGACCCCCCTCTCTTCCTTAATGTTTATGATCAGCCAAAATGTAACAAAAGGAGAAGAATAGAGAGTGTAGTGCCTCTATTCAACAAACCCACTAATATAATATTTTAATATAAAATAGTTGGGCACTAATTTTACCAATTTAATCAACTTAATCTGGTCCGAATCAATTTTTCAATTAAATCTCACCGTAGGCTCTAAAAATTATGCCAATCACAATGGCGTAATCAATTTCGGGTTCCGTGGCCGATAAGGCCCTCAATTTAATTTCCAAAGCAGATTATTCAAATAGGTATTCCTACGGTGAACAGATAGAATTCCAAAATCACATATATTCACATAATGGCACACAAAATCATATCGAAACATATAATCACATACGTATTAGGGACCAATTAACATAATACAGAACAGGGGTATCACAGTAAACATGAGAAGAGAAGGCAATATGAAAAAGTAATCATGAGGAAGAGAGGGATATAAGAAGGCAGCAGAAAATAAGAGAGAAAATATAAGAAGAAGAGGAGGAGGAGGATGGAAGAGAGCTATTCTAGATACCTCACAAAACTTAATAACAAGTAATTGCCATGAAAAACTAACCTATGGCCTTGCATATGTGATGTAGCAGGAGTCGTAACAATAGTAACAATCTTAAAATCCGTTGATTCAAACAAGGATACCGGAAATAAGACTCTTCTCTAGACCCGTTGATTCACCAAGAATACCGAGTTTAAAGGCTCAACAAAAATTGATTCACAAAGAATTAACCAAAGTTGGAACAAAGAGTATAAAACTCAAAATATATTAATGATCAAAAACTCTAGAGCCCTAAGGCTTTACACCCACTATTTATAAGAAAAACATAGGCCTACCTCCACGAAGCAACAAACAGTTTTGGAAATAAAATAAGGCAGCTAATAAAATATAAGGCAAATAATAAGGCAATTGCCAAAAGTGAACATAATAAAATAAGGGCAACTAAAGCCATAAAAGACGGAAACTACTAAGGTGGGTGGTCACGGATTGCTTGTTGTGCTGGCTACATCATCCTCCCCTGGTTAGAGAGAATTCGCCATCGAATTTGCAGCCTCGTCGATGGTGTTGTCACCGTGATAAGGAATGAGGTATCGAACGTTGAACACATCGGAAGTACGAATATGACTAGGCAACTACAAACGGTAGGCAGTTGAATTGATCTTCTCCAAAATTGCAAGGGGCCCAATTTTTCGTGCTGCCAACTTGTTATATTCACCGGCTGAAAACCTGTCTTTTGTAAGAACTGCCCACACTAAATCGCCAACTTCAAATTCGACCAATCGACGTTTCTTGTCGGCTGTCAACTTATACTTGGCGACTGATTATTGTAAGTTGGACTGGGTTAGTTGGTGCACCTCCTGAAGGTTGTGAATCAACTCTTCTGCCTTCCCATTTATGAGCTTTAAGTCTGGCACAGGTACTAAATCCAACAGGGCCCAAGGTTGGTAGCCATAATTGACATAGAAAGGACTAAAACCCGAACTTCGATTTACAGAGCGATTGTAAGCAAACTCTGCTTGGTGCAATTTGTGATCCCACGATTTCAAATGATCCATTACGAAACGCCGTAACATGTTGCCCAAAGAACGATTGACAACTTCTGTCTGTCCATCGGTTTGAGGGTGATAGGCGCTATTGAAATCAAGCTTGGTGTTAGCCATGCGCCACAGACATCTCCAAAAATGACTAAGAAATCGGGTGTCCCTGTCAGATACAATGGACTGAGGGAGCCCATGCAAACGATAGATTTCTCGAAAATATAATTGGGCCACATTTACAGCATCCGTCGTCTTTTTGCATGCAATGAAATGGGCCATTTTTTAGAACTTGTCCACGACTACGTAGATGAAGTCACAACCTCGCCGAGTGCGCGGGAGTCCCAAAACAAAGTCCATACTAACGTCAGTCCATGGCTGGTTGGGCACAGGTAATGGCATGTATAAGCCTGCGTTGGTTGCGGATCCTTTGGATACTTGGCAGAAGCGACACCCGTCCACAAGCTTGAAAATTTCTTTCCTCATAGAAGGCCAAAAGTAAGAACCAGTCACAAGTTGCAGAGTCTTGTCACGCCCAATATGGCCTGCTTCATGCAACTCCTTGATAATTCTCAATCGAAGACTTGATGCAGGCACACACAATTGGTTGCCTTTGAAGAGGAATCTGTCATGGAGAAGAAAGTCCGACCTCTGACCTGATTTAACTTCCGCCACAATCCAAGAGAAATAGGGATCAACAGACAATAAGTCTTGAAAGGAATCAAACCCAAGGACAGTATTTCTCATAGTAGTAAGCAGCAATGAACGGCGGCTAAATGCATCAGCCACTTTGTTTATGGTCTCGGATTTGTGTTTAATAACAGAGGTGAATTGCTGTAGATATGCTGCCCAATTGGCGTGCCTTGATAAAAGCTTGTCTTGGCTATTGATGTGCTTCAAAGCATCATGGTCAGAAAATAAAATGAATTCACTTTGGGACAGATAAGAGTACCAATGCTTCAAGGCTTGGACAATGGAGTAAAATTCCACATCATAAGTGCTGTAGTTGCTTTTGGAACTGCTAAGCTTCTTACTAAAGTAGGCAATCGGTCGACCCTATTGGCTCAAAATAGCCCTAATGCCCATTTTAGATGCATCATAGTGTAGCTCAAAGGGTTTAGAAAAATCTGGTAATATGAGGACTGGTGCTGAAGTCAATTTCTGTTTAATTTGCTAGAATGCTTCTGTCGCTGCCTCTGTCCAACAGAATTGGCCAGCTTTCATGCAGCCCGTAATTGGTGCCATAATGCTACTGAAATGGGGAATGAACCTCCGATAGAACGAAGCCAACCTATGAAAGCTTCGTACGTCGTGAATGTTTTTTGGTATTGGCCAGTCACGAACTGCATTTACCTTGCTTTCATCCACAGCGAGGCCATCTTTAGATACGACATAACCAAGGAACACAACAGTATCGGTTAAGAAGGAACACTTGTTGGTGCCAACATAAAATTTTGCTTCTTGCAGTACTGATAGAACCTGGCGCAAGTGCTGGAGGTGCAATTCATTATTAGCGCTATAAACCAAAATATCATCAAAATAAACAACAACAAACTTCCCGATAAAAGGCCGAAATAGTTGGTTCATCACACGCATAAAAGTACTGGGAGCGTTTGATAAACCAAATGGCATAACTAGCCACTCGTAAAGCCCCTCTCGAGTTTTGAAGGCTGTCTTCCATTCATCACCTTCCCGAATCCGAATCTGGTGGTAACTACTTTTCAGATCCAATTTGCTAAACACGGTTGCTCCACTTAATTGATCTAATAAGTCATCCAACCGAGGTATGGGGAACCTATATCGGATAGTGATCTTATTAATTGCTCTACTATCGACGCACATGCGCCACGAGCCATCTTTCTTAGGCGTCAATAGTGCAAATACGGCACATGGACTAAGGCTTTCTCGGATGTGTCCCTTGGCTAGCAATTCCTCCACTTGTCGGCAAAGTTCCTCATGCTCTTTTGGGCTCATGAGGTAGTGGGGTCTATTTGGCAAATTTGATCCTAGAAGCAAATCAATTTGATGTTGTATGTCTCGCATGGGTGGTAACATTGGGGGTAACTCCTTGGGAAACACATCATAGAACTCTGCAATTAGAGCCTTCACAGGCTCAGGGATCTTACTCTCTATAGCACTGTCTTTTCCTACTAGTACGAACACCATTCCTGTTTCAGCCACCTCCTCCAAGAACCGGTACATAGACAATAAGCTAGAACTCTTCTCAGTGGCTAGCTTTGGTGCTTCTTCTCTATAAGGTTCAAGAACAATGCGGATCTTGTAAAATACAAAGGAGTAACTGTTCCTTCGTCCATCGTGTAACACGTCGCGGTCAAATTGCCAAGGCCTTCCTAATAAAATATGACAAGCATCCATCTAAACCACATCACACCATACCTTGTCCCTATAATTAGAACCAATAGATAATTGGACTAAACAACGCTTGGAAACCGTTACCTCATTGCCTTTCTGAAGCCATGACAGTTTGTCTGGGTTGGGATGTTGGCTTGTACTTATTCCCAATTTTGCTACAGCGTCCTCCGCAATGACATTCTCACAACTTCCGGAGTCAATTACGAACTTACACACCTTCCCACTAATAGTACACATGGATTGGAAGATGTTGTTTCGTAACCACCTATTCCCTTCATCCTCTCGAGGTGTAAAGCAAGCCCTGCGTACAACCAATAGAGGACCATCATCACCGGCAACTCGTTCTTCCTTGTCATAAATACTAGCCTCGGGATCGTTGGTAGGATCTTGCAGACTTTCATTAGTCCCATCTTCGGTAATCTCTTCACTATCTATAAATAGGCCTTTGCCAACCCAGTCACCTTTTCTGCAATCTGCAGCGCGATGACCAACTTCTCCGCACTTAAAGCAATGCATACCATTACTAGTAACAGAGTTCCTGTTTGACTGTCCTCCTGAAGGTTTACCAACCGTATCAGATTGTGTGGTGCTCCACCGTGCCCCTAGAAGGTTCGTACTTGTATTTCGGTTCATTGGGGGTAGATTACGGTTGCCACTAGTGTTTCCACTTGACCACCCAGTACCTCCTGAGCGACGCTTTGACCTTTTCTCTAATTGTATAGCCCTCTGGTGTGCTTCAGAAATTGACTAGGGATCAAATAAATTCAGGGTATCTTGATAATGTTCTTGCAATCCCCCGATGTACCTGGAAACAAGTTGGTCTTCGTTTTCAGCAAGGTCATTCCGCGACACCAATTGATAGAACTCAGTGGTATATTCATCGATTGTCTTCGTCCCTTGCCGTAAATTCTACAATTGTTGGTACATTATGCGTGTATAGTTATGAGGAAGGAACGCCATATGCATATGTTTCTTCATCTTCTCCCAAGAAGCAATTTTACTCTTTCCCTACCTGGTTCGAGTTAACTTTATTTGTTGCCACCAAGCCGCTGCTCTTCCCTGAATCGTGTGGCCACTAAGGAAACTCGTTTGTTTTCTGAAACTTCCTTGAAGTCAAGAACCTCTTCGACAGCAAAAAGCCAATCCAAGAAGTCTTCAGGTTGAACACTGCTTTGAAATTCAGGGATGTCAATTTTCAGACCTGCTTCCCACCGACGTGAATTTGCTTCCGCAACTTGTCAAACTCTTTCCCTACGGAAATTTCCAGCAAAAGGGTTGTCGTCAATCTCCTCCATACTTTCTTCGTCCTCCATAGACCGTGGGTTTGGATGTGGCTGGCGGCGCTGCTGCTGTTGTTGCAATGCCGCGAGTTGCTCAGTCAAGGCATCAATTTGTTGTTGCATCCTCGTAGTGTCAGCTTCATAAACGTCGTCCATGGGCCGCCTCCTTCGTGCCATCGTAGCCTATGCTCTGATACCAACTGATGCAGCGCGAGTCGTAACAATAGTAACAATCTTAAAATCCGTTGATTCAAACAAGGATACCGGAAATAAGACTCTTCTCTAGACCCGTTGATTCACCAAGAATACCGAGTTTAAAGGCTCAACAAAAGTTTATTCACAAAGAATTAACCAAAGTTGGAACAAAGAGTATAAAACTCAAAATATATTCATGATCAAAAACTCTAGAGCCCTAAGGCTTTACACCCACTATTTATAAGAAAAACAGAGGCCTACCTCCACGAAGCAACAAACAGTTTTGGAAATAAAATAAGGCAACTAATAAAATATAAGGCAAATAATAAGGCAATTGCCAAAAGTGAACATAATAAAATAAGGGCAACTAAAGCCATAAAAGACAGAAACTACTAAGGTGGGTGGTCACGGATTGCTTGTTGTGCTGGCTACATCAATATGGTAACAACTTAACAAGTAACAACTTAAACAACAAGATTTCACTCCTGAAACCCTACAAACATCTAAACTTAAGAAACTAAAAAGAAATGTAGACTTAGTCCCCATTGGATAGGGATGTATCAAGGCTAGGTTGGATACAAACTTAACCTTTGACATTTTGTACAAAGTGGCAACCCTTGGGTTCGAACTCACAACCTCAAGGTTGATAGACCGAGTTTTAACCACTAAACCAGTGGCACCCTATCTAAAAATAAGAAACTACTACAACAAAATTCAAGACTCATACTAGAATTCTAACGACTCATTAATTATCTTCATGGAAATCTTTCACAGCTAAATTGCATAAATCCCCTCTTGTTGAAGAGAGCTCAACCTCTAGTTTCAAGACTTTTCAAGTTTGAATAGACTAAAACAATGTATTGATGTTTGCAATAGATCTTTCACGCTGATACCAAATTGATGTAACCTAGCTCGCACAAGTATTTATTCAAACACGGGATAGGATAGGATAGGATAAAAAAACATATCAACATTTTATGTTGTTTTATTTAATATATATGTTGAAGGATAGAGATAAACAGAGAAATGATAGAGAGATGAAAGAAGACTTTAAAGAGAGAGTGTTGCATCTTCTAACACTTTAATTTTCTTCAAATATTATTTGTCTTTGATAGCTACCGAAATGTACACATTTAGGCCCCTTGAAGTATACTTGTTAGGTCCTTCAATCATTGTTACTTGATTTAAATATGTTTGTGTATGTGCTGGTCACTCAGGCTTATGAGTAAAAATTGGATTGAAACCAGAAACCAAGTTCCAACTCAATTCTGAAGGCCTAGAAAAATCTAAAAAATTTTAATCAAGCAAGAAAAGCCCAACCCTATGACGTTTGGAAAAAAAAAAAAAAAAAGAGTTAGATTTGATACAATCCCACTAGAAGAGTCACTTTGTACAACATTTGGTATTTTGGGTATATCTCTCTTAGTTGTTATCGAATTAAGGTGAATCAAAAAGCATTGGAAAGCTAAATTAACGGGCTATAATTTTGTGTGAGATAATAATTCTCCAATTCTGACATTTACTATGTCTAAATGGGCCTGCAAGATGAGTCAAAAAATCTAGGAATAATTCTATCCGAATTTCCCTTTTATTTTGGAGAATTCTAGCATGTTAGGTATTATTTAGATGGGTCATATGTCTATAAATACAGAAGCCTATTGATCATTAAGGTTATTGGGGATTAATTTGTATGGAAAATCCAAACTACAGTCAAAAGGATTAATTTTGTGTCATGACTCATAATCATTAGTCAACCTTAGGTTTTTTTAACAAAATTGCCAATAAATGGAAGAATAAAATAAAATAACAACGAGTGGAAACAACCTTTTTTTTTTTTTTTGTGTGTGGGACAAATTCAAAAATAATTGTAAAGATAATTAAATTTGCCCTTTTTCGCCTTTTCTTTTCCTCCGGGCCACACTCTCTCTTGTTCTCTCTCTCTCTAACCACCAAGTCTCGTCACATAACCCACTACTAATGCCACTGTTTAAAACCACTACTACTACCCATCGCCATAATACCACCATACATGGCCATTAACACCATAGTTTAGCTTTTTGAACTAGCACCCTCTCTTGCAATCTCATTTTTGCCACCTAACCACCACTGTTCTCTTCACCTTGCCTCTCTCACCATCATGATCAACCACCATCATCGCCCTTTCCTTTATCTACAAAAGGAAAAAAAAAAAAAAAAAGCCCAAACATTACTGCCATTTCCACTTACACAGCCACCGCTAACCTAACCAACCACTTTCATTAAGCCAACAACCACCACCAATTTAGTCCCTTCATTGCCATCTCCACCCCTAAATCCACCACTAATATAACCTAATCAACCACTACACAAATTAAGACCTAAAAACAAATCTATTAGACATATTAATTTTGATGATTTTGCTTTGATTTAATTAAAGAGTTAAATTGTTTGAAATCTTATAATTAATTTAACATCATAATTCATCCTCATTTTGTCTTATTTATGTTTATTAGAGGCCAAAATTTTAGCTCAAACAAGCAAGAACCAAGTAGCAGAACACAACAGCAAGCAAGCAGCAGCAGCAGCAGGAGGAAAAATATTGTTTTGATTTTGTTTTGATGGATTATAATTGAAAACTTATTATTTGATTAAATCATTATAATCTATGATTCTCTTAGTATTTAGCTATGTTTTTTAAGGCCAAAAAGAAGCTTAAACAAGTGTTAAAGAAGTCCCATAACAACAGCAAACAGCAGCAACAAGCAGTAGCAGCAACAGAAGAAGCAGCCAAAACAAAAAAGGCTGAAAATACACTGGGTAGACTTCCGGACGGGCGGATGTTTGGGGGGATGACCAACTAGGCCAAAATTAGCCCGTTTCACTCCAGTTCAGTCCAGCTTCACTCCAGCTATCAGACCAGCAGTATGCTCGGTGACCGCAGACGACATCCTTGACGACCAAGACTTGACCACCAAGAAACAAATCTTCATTTAGGACATTCGAGTGGACAACCACTCTGTGCTGCAATGACTCATTTTCAAAATACTTGTCAACAGTCAAACCCATCTTTCAACTCCTTTAACATCTAATCATATATAGGAAATGCAAGTTTGAGTAGAGTAGATTTGACCAAATTCTCACTCAATCTTTTCAACACACGTAACAGACAACAGTTGATGAATTTCTGTTTATATAAATAGAAGTGCTCATGATCATAATTCATCCTCATTTTGTCTTATTTATGTTTATTAGAGGCCAAAATTTCAGCTCAAACAAGCAAGAACCAAGTAGCAGAACACAACAGCAAGTAATAGCAACAACAGCAGCAGCAACAAGAAAAACATTGTTTTGATTTTGTTTTGATGGATTATAATTGAAAAATTATTGTTTGATTAAATCATTATAATCTATGATTCTCTTAGTATTTAGCTATGTTTTTTAAGGCCAAAAAGAAGCTTAAACAAGTGTTAAAGAAGTCCCATAACAACAGCAAACAGCAGCAACAAGCAGTAGCAGCAGTAGAAGAAGCAGCCAAAACAAAAAAGGCTGAAAATACACTGGGTAGACGTCCGGAGGGGACGACCAGCTAAGCCAAAATTAGCCCGTTTTACTCCAGTTCAGTCCAACTTCACTCCAGCTATCAGACAAGCAGTATGCTCGGTGACCGCAGACGACATTCTTGATGACCAAGACTTGACCACCAAGAACAAATCTTCATTTAGGACATTCGAGTGGACAACCACTCTGTGCTGCAATGACTCATTTTCAAAATACTTGTCAACAGTCAAACCCATCTTTCAACTCCTTCAACATCTAATCATGTATAGGAAATGCAAGTTTGAGTAGAGTAGATTTGACCAAAATCTCACTCAATCTTTTCAACACACGCAACAGACAACGGTTGATGAATTTCTGTTTATATAAATAGAAGTGCTCATGTTGAAGAAAGAGTATATAGAGACAACAAGAAAAATATTTTCTTATCATTCATCACTCGCATATTTCATCTTCTCTGAGTTCCTGAAGTGATCTTCATCTAAGTATTACATTCATCCTTCAGAAAATCAAACATTGAGCTTTTAGCCTTAAGCTTATCTACCTACGAGAGGTTATCAGAAAAATCAGAGAGACTTGAGCCAAGAAAATTTCTTTGATTCTATCATCAGTCTCAAACTCATCCTTAGAGTTATCTGAAGTATTCTCCATTCTTATTTGATTCATTTTCTTCAAAAAACAAACACTGAACCTAAGCCTTAAGTATATATACCTTTGAGAGGTTTACTGATATATCTTCTGAGCTTCAACATTGTATATCTATTTGTGAGAGATATTTTTGTAGCTTTCTTTGAAAGCAAAAATACACATTTCCAATCTTGTAACTAGCAAAGCCTGTAAAGCTAGAGAAAATCTGTAGAGGATTGCTCCACGTGTATGAGGTTACTAGCATCCCTGTGAAGTTAGAAAATCTGTGGAGGATTGCTCCATGTACATGAGATTGCTAGCACTCCTGTGAAGCCAGAAGGTAGTGAAAAATCTCAAGTGAAACTTGAGGAGTAGATGTAGGCTTGGTTGAAGCTGAACCACTATAAATCGTGTTTGCATTTTTCTCTCTTATCTCTTTACTCTATTACTCTAGCTAACTTGTATATTTGTTTCCATTCACCATGTTAGCTTAATCCACTGCCATTTAATTTATTGTGTTAAGTTTTGCTTGATCAATTTCTACTATACTAGTTAGTAAGTTTTTATTGGCGAATTATTATTTTTAATTTATAGAAACCTAATTCACCTCCCTTCTTAGGTTGCTTTTTGGGTAACAAAATCAACCATTATCACACACACACACACAAGTAGTTGCGACAACTGGCAAGGTAAACGGTGATCGAGTCACTTGGGATCGAAGTGAAGGCAGTGGGTGGTTGTCGAGGTAAATAGGAAGTTGAGTGAAGGAGGTGGTTAAGGCTAGGTAGAGAGAATGGAATGGAGAAAGGTCGAGGTTAACTAGAAATGAAGTGGATGGAAGGACTTGTTGAGGCTAAATAGAGAAGGTGAAGGGGAGGTAGTGGTGGTCGGCGATGGTGGCAATAGTTAGTTGAGATATAAGAGTGAAGAGAGAGAAAGAGATTAAGAGAGTTGAGAGATTGAATTTATATGGAAGGGGTTTTTTAGTCCAAATCCTTTTTGATGAATTAAGGTTCCATTATGTTGCAATTATTTTTCATGGTTCCATATATTTTGTAATTTTTTTATTCCCCCACTAATTTTCTATTTGTTCTATCCATTTATTTACATTTTTCTTTAAAAGTTATTTTCCTTTCATTTATTTTTTAATTTTTTTAATATTTAGTATAACAAGAACTACTAGCGCCAATGCGGAGCCAGGATCATAAAGGTGAGAGGAGACAAATGGATAAGAATGGTGTATGGAAAATTTATTCCAATCGAGTTACAATAAATTTTTGAATTACTCAAATACGATTATTTAAAATACTTAAAATTCATTACTTATTTGGACACTTGGTCCATAAGTTTAAAATTGATTTTTTATTTTTTTTCCAAACGTCCACTCTAAAACATTATATCTATAAAGACAGGTCTCTACAAAATGATCAAAATACCCTTCACCATTTCTCACGCGTGTGTTACTATTTATCATTTTCTCTATTTTTTTCTCCCTTACACATAAGCTCTATAAAACTCTCTCCCTCTTCCCTCAAATCTCTCTCTCTCTCCAAACCCTAATCCAATTCCTCTCTCTCTTCATTCCTTTTTGGTATCACCTCCCGTTCCTTCGACGCTGTCGCCTCCGGCAACCCCACATTCTCCTCCGATGGCATCGCCACCAAAGACCTCCAGATTGACCCCTCATCTCTTTATTCTCTTCTATCTCACAACCCAGCCATCGATTGTTGTCAAGATCTAGGTGAACTTGGCGAGAGAAGATAGAGAATTAGAGTTAGGATGCGACGAGTTGCGTTGTTCAACGACGAGAAGGCGATGGCAAGGGTTAGGGTTTCGCACTTCCTCACTCTCTCTTCAAAGATCCGCCATCTCCGATAGTCTATCTCCAACAATCCACTATATCCGACGGTCTCTCTCATAACCGTTTTGTTGAAATAGATAAGGAAGAGTACGGATAGAGATGAAAAGACGATATCATGGAGGAGGAGGAAGATAGAGTTTCCATCATCGATTAGGGTTTTGAAACCCTAACTCATCATCGACAACCCTCTCTCACTTAGAACCGAATCTGTATTTATGATGACACTAAAAAATTTTCTCAAAATGTTATGTGTCTGTGTATGTGTATGTGTATGTGTGTGTGTGTGTGTGTGTGTGTGTGTGTTTTTTTTTTGGTAGCTATCGATTGTTGGTTATTGGTTTTTTTTTTTTTTTTAAACAGTTCTTTTTTTTTTTTTTGGTAGTGGTTGATCTGTTCTAGTTCTTCTTGTTGTTGTTGATGATGATGAATGTTGTTGTTCATGAATATTGTTGTTGATCATGAAACATATCTATTATAGCATTGAACAAATCTACAATGGCTCAAATCTACATAGATTTGTTGTTGAACATATCATATCACTACTTGGAAAATAATGTGAACGGATAGATTTCAACAAATAGGAGAACTTAGAATAAGAATTTCAAACATATGACATTTGACACACATAGTTTTTGAACATATAATGATTAAAATTTCAACAGATAGAATTTTCACAGATAAAATTCAGCAAAAAAAAAAATTGAATAGATAATAAAATTGGGATAGATAGATTTAAACAGATAAATGAAAAAATTGAACAAGCAATAAATTTTGGATAACTATTTGAACAGATAAGGGGAAAAAATTAAACAAATAGTCAAAAAAAATTAAACAGATAGAAAAAAATTTGAACATATAGATATAAATTTGAATAGATAGTCAAAAAAAAAGTCAACAACTAAATTAAGCGGTAAAATTGAAAACAAAATGTCCTTTAAAACAAATAAAATGACTTATTACCAAACTATTTCACAAAATGTGAACATCTCACCAATAAAAAATATTTACTAGATCTAATACCTTAGACATTCTCCAAATTGAATTTATCACGAATTTTCTCCACTTATTTTATAATTTTGTATATATAAATTAATATTATATAAATTTATTAAGATATTGGGCAAGTGTAGCATTAAAATTTTGAAAACAATCCCAATAGATTGGTCAAAATAATTTAATTATTTTATTGTGGTGTTAAAACAAATTCTACTTGCCAACAAGTTTTTTACAATGACCGAAATAAAAAATTATTGACTCAAAAACTTAAATATATACTCTCTAAGTAATCAAATTTTAAAAACAAAATTATAAAATCCAAATTTAGAGTTAAATTCTTTTATTAGTTTAATAAAAATAGAATTGTTAGTGTTTGTCTTTAAGACATGTTAGTAGAGATAAATTGTATATTTGATTACACTTTCATTCAAAATGTAAAATCTTGTAAAAGTTTTATTATGTGCCCTAAAATACCCATTAATAAAAGAAAAATGTTTGAGGGCTCTAATTTCTGTGGCTCAAATGGCTCAAAATTGCCAAAACGACGTCGTTTTGGCAATTTTGATGTTGTTTTGTACTCAAAACGACGTCGTTTTGACAAATTCGAGCCATTTGAGCCACAAAAATTAGGACCCTCTACCATTGTTGTTAATGAAATCCATTCAAACTACTACCAAATATTACTTACTACCACACTTCTATAAGTCGTGAGTTTTATCTGGACTAGGCTCAATTCTATTTTATGTGGGAAGGATTTATTTTTGTTGGGGTCAAAATTTTGCAGGGGCCAAACATATATGGACAGCCGCATATTATTAATACTAGTAGAATACGAGTATATTGATATAATAAAATTTTAAAAAAATAAGATATGGATATGACTTCATATATTTATAAAAAAATATTTATTTTTAATTTAGAATAATATAAAAATTGATTAAATGATTAAGTTTATTAAGATCTAACCTACAATTAACATTTAATGTCAAAAGTAAAAGTATAAATCAAAACTAAATATCAATACGTTAAATAGGGAGAGGAGTGGACTGGAGCTTACTGTTGGGCCCGTGGGGCCCACCACAGATTCTGTTTCGATGCAACAAACCGTTTAATGTGTAGAGCTCGTCGAGTATTTCATACCTACCAAAAAACACGTTGATCGGATATCGGTAACCCCTTGATCGGAACACATTTTTGTTAACAATTTATTTTTAAAATCATATTTACCATTGACAAAAATGTGTTTTGATCAAGGGATTATCGATATCCGATCAACCTGATTTTTTGCAAATATGAAGTAGTCGACGAACTCTACATATGGAGTGGTTCGGATTATCGAAACATAACCCGTTGTGGGCCCCACGAGCCCAACAGTACGTTCTAGTATACAATGTAGGGGTGCAACTCGGGTGGGCTCAACCCGAGCAACCCGAGCCCAGCCCGAGTTTTTTTAGAGCTTGGGCAACTATATCTTGTAATCTGGACAGGCTTGGGCAGATTTTTGAAGCCCGAATTGTAATTCGGGCCGGTCTTGGGCAGAATCAATGGCCAACCCGAGCAACCCGAACCTGAATTGAATTTAATATATTATATAAATTATATAATATATATAAATTAAATAAAAGAGTTATTCTTAATTTTTATTTTTATTTTTATTTTTATTTTTTTGTTAGTCTTTCACCGTTGGATTAGCATCTTTTATGTGTACCCTTAGATTAAATCTAAAGAAAATCCTACCTACCTTATCTCTCTCTCAGACTTCTGCTCCCCGATAGAGTTGGAAATATGGAATTGGATTCTATTAGCCCATCTGCAAGTGAGCAGGGAAAGGATTCTATTAGCCCATCTGCTCCCCGATAGAATTGGAAATATGGAAGCACCTTTACATTCAAACTTTTGCACAGGTACTTGTTGTCATCAAAGTTCACCTTAAGAAATAAAATTTCTGGGTGCTCTTCATCTACCTACAGGTTTCTGGACTTGTGAATTTTGGGTAATTCGGGCTAACCCGAGTTCAAAATACAAAGCTTGGTCCGGGCTTGAGCAGCAATACTCGAGTTCATGGTCGGGCTTGGGCACTGCCAAATACAATTCGAGCTGGGCTTGGGCAAACCCCCAACCCGACCGAACCCGCCCGAGTTGCACCCCTAATACAATGTGAACTAGAGAAAAGCCTCTCCCATTAAATAACTTACAAATGCTTAATTTTAAAATCATAGTAAATATAAAAATTTAAAATTTTAAAAAAAAAAGTCTAATGAAAAGAATTTTATCTCTGTAGTAAAAGAAAATATTATTTTAATTGAGGTATGGTACGACTTGAGTATATACTAAGGTACGTCTGGATACGTCAAAAATTAAGAAGAAAAAATTTAATACGTGTTTTATGTATCCGGTATATATGCAGAAGTACTAGATGCTAGTAAATATCCGATATGGGTATAGCATATTTTTTGAAATATCCATATTTTATAACATACAGATAAACATGAGGTTTCCAAAATCCTTGCAGGGGCCATAATCCCCCCTCCCACTACCCTTGACTAGCCCACCTCTGCCACCACCACCACCACCACCACCACCACCACCAGTAGAGCCGACCTAGGGCAAAGTGATTAATGCTGGCCTTGAGCCCCAAATGTTGTTTAAAAAATAGGCCCGAAATAATTTTGGTCATTATATTATTATTAGTTTAAAAATAAAATTTATAATAAAAAAAAAATTGAAGCCATGAATTTTTTAAACATAGTAGATGATTATTTTTCAAATATATAGTTAATATTTGCCCACCGCATTTTATTTGAGTGAGTACATACATTTGTGTTATTTGAGTGAGTACATACATTTGTGTTATTTAAATATCAAATTCCGAACAAAAATATATGCTTAGAAAGTGATTTTGTAGCAATCAATCTAACTGCTTTTGATCGCAGTTTCTGTCAGACAGAGTTTAACCAAAAAATGGGTAGCTATAACATCCTACAAGCTAAAAAACCATTACATATAGTAAATAAATAATTTTTTTTTTTTTTAAAAAAAAGGGCTGTGCATCTAAACAATATATGACAAAAATGGATATTCTACCTTCTTTTAAAGGATGGGTTAAAATTGAAATTCGGCTAAAGAAAATGGAAAATGAAGAGGCATATTTGGTTTGCTCATTCAAATATGTGTTAATGAATGTAAGGTATATCTACAGCCAGATTCTTTCAATTTTTCCTGGGGAATGTTCCAAGTTCCATGTATTACATCTCTCTCTCTCTCTCTCTCTCTCTCTAAGGTATATCTACAGCCAGATTCTTTTAATTTTGCCTGGGGAAAGTTCCAAGTTCCATGTATTTATACCTCTCTCTTTCTTTCTCTCTGTGTGTGTGTGTGTGTGTGTGTGTGTGTGTGTGTTGTCTCTCTGCCATGTTGTAGGACTTGGCTGTGTACTCTGGGCTTTGTTGGTTCTGTGTTGTTCTGGTTTTGTAATCTTCTCCCAGGTCTGTACATTCTGTGCTTGGCATTTTTCGTTGTACTCCATTATCTGATATTTTAATGAAGTTCTGTGTTTTGAACTAAAAAATAAAAATAATTTTCTACTACATTCATACATTAATTAACTACTGGTGTTTGGGTACTTAGCAGATTCAGATAGATTCATAGAGAAAGTTTATGAGATGGGTTTTCTCTCCCAAAAAATTGAAAGAAGTGAGCTTGTAGCTGGTGATCATATCTACACTTGGAGAGCTGCTTTCACTTATTCCCACCATGGTCAGTGATTTAAAAAAATTTCTCTCTCTCTCTCTCTCTCTCTCTCTCTCTCTTTCTGTGCTGGCATTGCATCATGGGTACCTGCTATGTTAAGTAAGGCAATTCTTGAGCTATGTAATATTCTTTATTGATTTCAACTTCAACATACCTCAATTCTTTATTGATTTTAAGGCAATTCTTCCATACCTCATTCAAATTTATCAAAAAAATTCGGACATTGATAGAACTTCAAATCACCTAACTTCTCATTTCCATCAAAATTACTGATAACCATTCAAGATCACAACTTGGGCAAAAACCCAAGTTTAATCTCCTACATGTTCCAAATCGTGCCAAGGGTTGATTTCATTTTTAGCTAGCCTTGGTTAGAAATTTGTGAAGTGGCATCTGCTATGTCTGAAGATATATATAGTAGTATCTTATAAATTATAATATCAGTAAAGACAATAAAATTTGTGAATGCAGGCATCTATATTGGAGAAAGCAAAGTCGTTCATTTTGTAGGCACATTTGGCCGCTCCTCTTATCCCTTTCCATGGTCTTCTTTCGGATTCAGTGCTTCAACTTCGAACCCATTATCAACCTGTCCAAATTTTCCTTACTGTGGATTTCGACATCCTAACAGTGGGGTGGTGCTCTCTTGCTTGGACTGTTTCCTTGCTAATGGGTCCTTGTATCGCTTCGAGTATGGAGTCTCTAAAGCCAAGCTCCTATTCAAAATCAGAGGTGGCACGTGCACCACTGCAGAATCAGACCCGCCAGAACTAGTGATCCACAAGGCCATGTATCTGCTTCAGCATGGATTTGGGGACTACAATGTTGTGCGTAATAACTGTGAGCATTTTGCAATGTACTGCAAAACTGGACTTGTATGCATTATTGGAGGGAACGGACAAGCATTTGTGTTTCAGGTTCCAATCTTGGCATCTGGTACTTGCAAAGTCATGAAGTGGCTAGTTTCTGGAGCTGGTATGGGTACAACCATAGTATTAGCAACTGGGACATATTTTGTGAGCAGGTATTGTAATGATTTAGGCATTCGAGTGGATGTTATGAAGGCCCCAGTGGACGTCCTCGCTTTATTTCATGGTTCAGCAAGACAGTCCTCTTTCAGAGCCAGTCAAACTTCCGATCCAAGTCCAAAAGAATTTACAAAATCAGATGGGTATTCCTCCTTGAAAGCAACTGATTCATATGCATTGTTTCTCAACAATGATTCTTCCCTTGCCAATTGGTCTGGTATTGATGAGAATTTGACTTGTGAAGAGAAGAGAGATGCGCAACTACTCAAAATCGATGAGATTATAAAGGAATTAGAACATCCAACCAACTTTGAATGTGCGAACGATCTTACCAGAATGGATAAAACTCTAAGATCTTGTTTTCTGGCCATAAAGAAAAACTTTGTGAAGAAATTGGTTGACATGGATCCCCTTGCACCAAAAGAAATGATTGAACTTGCTAACTCTTGTCTGAAGTTTTTTTCCCAGTTTCCATTCGATGTTGATTCTTTGTAATTCTTGGTGAAGGACTTTATTGTTCAAGCTTATGAGCTAGCATGTGCAAGACGAGCTGAATTCGTGCAGTTTAGATTTCAACGACACTCAATTGTTGGAGAAAACTTTTGATTGTATTCAAGTTTTGACTGAAGAGTGCAATCGCCTTGAGCTTTTATGGTTGGAAGCTAAAAAGGGTTAAAAGCCATTGACAATGAAATTGAGCCATTGAGATCTCGGCTTCCAGTTCTCAAGGGGGAGAGGGAGTCCAAAGATGCTTATTCTCATAACATCAAGAGTAATTTGGAGCAAACCTCGAAGGAGCTTTCAGATGCCTCTAATCTCATGGATGGGCCCGAGTTGGCATTATTATTTAATTCTTCAGAGCAATCTGCACAACTTGCTGATTTAGAAGCAGCTTTGGGAGATGCCAGAGGCCAACTTATTTGTTAAGAGTCCTATCCTTTTTCTCTCTTTATTATACCTTAACCATAGCTGTGTAGCTTTTGACAGTTTGATAAGTTCAGTAATTTTAGTAGTATGATCTTGTAGTGAGGTTATGTTGGAATCCCCTCTTTATTAAAAAAAAATAATTTTTTACTATTACTTCTTTCTTAATGCTCTTTCTAGTAAAATTGTCTAGTCTTCTCTGCTTCAAGTTTGGGGGTCTCGTCAATCTGTTAATACTCTCTCTGATTCTGGATTTCGACAAAAAGGCACATTGAGGATGACAATCACCAATCTTCTAAACGACAAGGAGATTTGGATTAGTGGTCATTGTCTCTTGCTTGGCACTTATAAACACTTTGGATTAGCGGTCATTCTCTCTTGCTTGGCAGTTATAAACACATCATTCTTAGGCTTAAAAAGAATGTCTTCTAACTGAGATTATGTGATATTAAATAGTTTGCTACAAATTTGTACCCATTTTTCTCTTTTATCTTAAAAAAATTGGAATTTGCCTCAGGAAAATGGTTTTATAGGCTCATGTGTGGTCGAGGTCTTCCAAGTATTCATACCGTCTCTTAGTCCCTTAAACTATGTCTACGCTATCTACCAGAAGTGGTCTAGAGCAGATTCATAGAGAGAGTTTATGAGAGAGAGAGAGAGAAAGGTTTTGCAAAGAATTGAAAGAAGCCAGCGGTTGTGAAAAATTTAAACAACAAAACATAATCCATATGTTTTGGAAAATTTAAATATCATATACTAAATCTTGTGTACAATCTTATGATTCAGGCTCTTCGTTTACACAAACTATGGCATCCATGACTGTAAAGATAAAATATATAAAAGATAAAATTTGTGCACGCGGGCAATGATACTTGCAAAATGCCTAGTTGTTCATTTTACAGGCGGGTCAGGCATGCAGCTCCAACCTGAGCGAGGGTACTGATCTTCATCCACAAGGCCATCATGTCATACAGAATAATTGTGAGCATTTCTAGCAATGTACTGCAAAACTGGTCTTGTATTAAGCGAGGCAGTGATCAAACTTCTGCCATCCAGGGCCAGATTGTTTAGCAAAAACAGAAGCCACAGTAATTGGGTTATTGTATTTCATAAGCCACTATCCTAACAATTTTGGGTGTTCAAAAGGAGACAGGTCATTGAGGAGAACATCTTCCATGAACCCTAGTTAATTTGTACAAGTCTGCTCCAATTCTTAAAATCTTATGCAAAAGCAGTAGCGGGGAATGGAAAAGCAATGCAGTTAAAGTTTGTGTTGTTATTGTTAACTTTAACAGGAATGATAACTATCATACTTTTTTGAGTGAGGGTCAGGCAGGCAAGCTTCCATTAAAATTGGTGGTGATACTGCAACATATATCTATGCTACCCTGGATCTATTGAACATTTTAGACAATTACCACAAGAAACAAAATCCCTCTGTAGCATAGATCAATCAATAATAAATACACTCATAGTTTCTTTTGAAATTATTTTTTAGGACAATATATTTATTTAAAACCAATTCTCTACTCGGATCGTTTGTTCACTCGAATCTGCAGCACAAAAGATCTGACATCCACATGTTAGGCATATGCAAGAATGTTCTCTCATTGTGTCATTTACTAAATCAGTTTGAAATATAACTGAGTCAACACAAAACATCCTACTAGTGCCATTCAATCTCAGACTACTCGAATGAATTCAAGCTTACGAATTCAAGTTTGTGCAAGAGATGTTGCCACTCAAGAGTTGAACTCCACAAAAAGGCTGGCCTGTGGATGCAATCCCGCTTCTTTCAGGGACATAGAGAGCTTCTCTGGGCCATAGACAACACGGGGAAAATTGGAGACAAGACTGTAACTTTCGACTTCTAAGCAACCCAAAGAATCAACATAGTCATACAGAGACTGAATTGCTGCAGTACTTTGGAACCTCCTTCCCTTGCGCTCTCCAGTTGGGAACCGCACCAAAACCTAAATGGTCCAAAACATCACAAACAAAAATGTATCAGATTGAGAGCAATTTAATTTCTATCCCATAGAAGGAGAGAGAAAGAAATGGATAATACTATCCATGCAGTGCAACCGTTTAAGAAAATGTGATTCACGCTATTCTCAGTTTCCTGAACTCTTCATCTAATTCCATCAACAAGCTTGCATAATTTATGTGCCTTTAGAAATACAAAAAGTGAGCTATTTTGTGATGAGTGAAATAGTTCTAAAGAGGAGCACAAAATGAAATTACAAACAAAAAAAATGGGCATTACTTGAGTAACATCAGGTCCTTTCTCAGGTTCAGCTCCAAGTGAAAGGGCTTTCTCCTCCCGCATTCTAGCTAATGCAGCTTCTTTCTCAGCAGCATCACGTGCCGCTCTTTCACGAGCCTCTTCTTCTTCCTTCTGCTTCCTTTCAGCTTCAGCAGCTTCCCTTGCCAGCTGTTCTTGCTCTTCTTTCCTCTGGTGTTCCCTAGCCTGAGATGGGTAGAGAAACCTCATCAAGACCATGTGGCATCACAATATGCTAATATTTCATTATGAAGCATAAGCTTTGGGGACTGAGAACGGGATAAAGAAAATAAGAAGTTGAATAATTTGACACACTTGATCAGCTTCAAGCGCTGCTCGATAAGCAGCATCTTGTTCCTCCCTCAAACGCACGTTGGTTCTTCTTTCTTCTGCATCAAGCCTCGCAGCAACAAGAACAGGGGCACTTTCTTCAAGCACTTTCTGCAATATTGTCAGCATCTCCTCAGGAGATTTGGGCCCCTCAACCTGCATGATCAGAGGAAGAAAATAATTAAAAACAATAAAACAACTGACTTTCTGCCTTCAAGATGATATCTAAAGCAAGCTTGTGACTATGCTGTTCTTGTCAGTGAGTGTGTGTGTGTGTGTGTGTGTGTGTGTGAGAGAGAGAGAGAGAGAGAGAGATTTGAACCACAGAGTTTATTAACAAATTAATAAGATTGAAGGTCAATTTTGAGGGAAGTCCATCATAATATTTTGTTGTTATAAGCAGGACAGATGTTTTTCCCTGCTGTTAATAAACAGACTTAAAATGGAAAAGGCTGGGCCTTTCTATGAGGCACAGACGCTTCTAAAAAGGTGTTGTGTCCATTTCAGACACCGACACTTGTCGAACACTTACCGATATGTGTTTTGGAGACACTTCTAACTGTCCAAATTTTTTTAGACAAGGACACACTTTGGATACTTGGGAGACAAACTTATCCATTGTTTAGACACATATGGAACACATTACAAGTTTGAATAAAATAATTTCAGATCCAATGGTTACGTTGCATATTTTTATTAACTTCGAAGGAAATATTCATACATTTAACATATTTTGGACATGTCCCCCACTTGTCATGTCTTACAATTTTTGAAAATTGCCATATTGGCGTGTCTGTATCCATGCTTCTTAGGGTCTTCCTATAACAGCAAAATACTAAATGCTTTCTGTTTCAGATGGGGTTTTCTAGAATACTTCACAGACAAGATATAGACTAATTAAAATGCTACTATGTTACAATGTTATGCATGAGTAAACACAAAAGAATAATTTAGCAGCCAGGAAAAGATGAAGGTAAAAAGAGTACAGTGGCAACACAAATCTGACAATCCAAAGCTGTCAGCTGCAACTCAGGCGGGTTTATCGGACTAGGTACCTGTCCAAGCTCATCCCAAGGTGCACTGGGGACTGCCCTAGCCTGAACTCCCAGCTCAAGCACCCAACCAAAGCCCAACCCAAGTTTAAAAAAATGAGTTTAATTTTGCTTGGGTTTGACCAATATTAGAATTATTAAGCTCCTGTAGCCCAAATTTTTACATTAACGAGATGAGTTTCAAAAAGTAATGCTCTCTGATTATTGGACACTTTAATGCTCAGAAAAAGGAAAAATAAAAGACAAGAAAAAAGAAGAGTAAGAACAGCTTCATAGACAGATTAATTAAAAGAACCAATACACACATGGACATACATATATACACATTTTGATTGTTGCCATTTGAACACATCAGTGTTATTAAAGGTGATAGGCGTACCAAGGCGCCAAGGTCTCCTGGGGCCTAGGCTCAAGGCGCAAGGCAAGGCGCAGGCTTCACCAAAGTGAGGCGCACCTTGTACAGGAAAAAAATATATAATTTAATATAAGCAAATAATTTAGGGTTCAACATAAACAAAATGAAATGTTAAACATTTAGTGTTTCTTAGAGATTAGGAATTAGGGATAATTTTTCTTCTATCATTGATTTGGGGTTGAATGCCCAATGTATTGGCATCTGTAATAAGAGTAGGGATCTTCTGTAGCTGCACCATATTAAATCAGTGGTTAGATTTTAAACAAAATCAATTAAAGCAACAATAAAAAAAAAACCCTCAAGATGCAAGCCTTAGGCCAATCAAGCGCCTTATCACAGTCGTCTGGCCTAGAACACTACAAGGCACAAACCTTGGGCCTGGACGGGACTTGGGCCTAGGCGCGCCTTATCGAAGTCGGCCTGGAACACTTACAAGGCGCAAGCCTTGGGCCTGGATGAGATTTGAGCCTAGGCACACGCCTAAGCACACCTTTAATAACACTGGAACACATGTATCTAGCCCAGGTGTTCACAAACTTCTGTACACATATATTGAGAGAGAGAGAGAGAGAGAGAGAGAGAGAGAGAGAAAACTCAAGAAAGTGCTGAGAGATAGCAAATGGCGGGCTGGAACAGGAATTTAACTAGCTTGTTGGCAGTGCAAGGTGGCACTTGCAGCAGTGGCTGCTGGGGTGGTTGGTGGGGTCTTTGCAGCTGCACAAACAAGGTTGGGGTTAACCTGTAACTTTTAGTGTCTTTAGAGTGAGAAGCCCTAGCAATGTTGATGCTTATTTGATCCCGCATACAATCTAATGACTGCTATTACACTATTTTTTTGATACCAGTCGTTAGATTAAAATGGTAGCCCTGACTGTTGGAGAAAACAAAAGACTCCCTATATATAAATACACAGATTTTTACGGATGAAAAGCATGTCCTAGATGTTGTGAAGAGATTAAACAGAGGGAACAGAAGAATGCACAGGCAAAATATTAACTTAGATGGCGCAAACCAGTGATCAAACTACAATACAACAGAAGAGTCCTACTATACAACTGAACTACAATATGTGCTTCAAGTGATAATAGTCTTTTGGCACAAATCGAGAAATGGTATTAATCCAAAAAAAAAAAAAAAAAAAATACAACTGAAACAAGTAGTTTAAAAAAAGACCACCACTTCCTTACCACATAAACTTGTAAAAGGGGGCAAGTCTAGAGCACTAGCCCTGTGCACAATCACCATAACAATACATGCAAGATTTCTGATCAGACCTCCATTTTGAGAACAACAAAGGTCTACAAAGGTAAAGAGAAAGACAATAGACCAATAAAAGCTCCTTGTGACTCCCAGTTGTGATCAGCCTCGTCTCATGTCTCTCCGTTACCAGACCCCACTAATGAGGAATCAATTGCAATACCTTTAGGAAGACCAAAATGTGTAGGTAGATGCATTGCTCTCCGATTTGCACATTTGCTGCCAGATTCACTACCTTGCTATGAAAAAAAAATTGATATTTAACTAATATTACTGTAAGCTCAAATGCTAACTTAATGTTCATGAAATACGTCTTAGTGCATTCCACAACCTAGCATTAGCCAGCAATTGTTTATGTAATAACTCTCAAAACACAATTTTACTACCCTAACATACTCAAGAGCTTGTTGTGAATTGGATGGCATAATTTCTTCAAACACATGATGGGGAAATTAAGCATGATGAATTTGTTTATTCATTTACTTTTCATATATGATGAACCAGAGATAGAACAAGAAAAGAGATAAAAAAGAAGACAAGGGACGGAAGGTAGGACAAGAGGGGAGGGAAGACACAAGATTTGAGAGGAGTAAGAATACACGTCCAAGAGGTAGACATGAGAAGAGAAGGCAATACGAAAAAGGAATCATGAGGAAGAGAGAGATATAAAAAAGCAGCAGAAAATAAGAGAGCGTAGACCTAGAATAGAAGAGGAGGAGGAGGGGAGAGAGCTATTCTAGATGACTCATGAAACTTAATAACAAGTAATTGCCATGAAAAACAAGCCTATGGCTATGCATATGGTAACAACTTATCAAGCAACAAGTTAAACAACATGATTTCACTCCTAAAACCCTACAAACATCTAAACATAAGAAACTAAAAAGAAATGTAGACTTAGTTTAGTCCCCATTAGATGTGGGTCTAGGAGGGGTAGATTGGATACAAGCCTAACCTTTGACATTTTGCACAAAGTGGCAACCCTTGGGTTCGAACTCACAACCTCAAGGTTGATAGACCAAGTTTTAAATTTTAATCACTATACCAGTGGCACCCTATCTAAAAATAAAAAACTAGTACAACAAAATTAAAAAGGCTCCTACTAGAATTCAAACAACTCATTAATTATCTTCATGGCAATCTTTCACAGCTAAATTGCATAAATCCCCTCTTTTTGGAGAGAGCTCAACCTCCAGTTTCAAGACTCTTCAAGTTTGAATAGACTATAACAATGTATTGATGTTTGCAATAGATCTTTCACTCTGATACCAAGTTGATGTAACCTAGCCCGCACAAGTATTTATTCAAACATGGGATAGGATAAAAAAATATGTCAACATTTTTTGTTCTTTTATTTAATATATGTTGAAGGATAGAGATAAACAGAGAAAAATGATAGAGAGGTGCAAGAAGACATGAAAGAGAGAATCTTGCGTCTTCTAACACTTTAATTTTCTTCAAATATTATTCATCTCCAAGAGGTAATTCATTTAGGAGCAATTTATCCGCTTCATAAAACCCTACAAACGACACAAACACTACTTATACTCATCCTACCCCATACGGTAACAAATAAAACATTAGATTTTACTCTTAAAATAACATATAAACTCTTAAGAACATCAAAACTCAGCAACATTATTCCAACAAACATCCTAGTTAGCAAAACTATAGCAATCAAAAGACATGCTCTTGTGAGTCCATCTAAAATAAGAAAATGCACAACGCAATTATAAGGATTTCTAATAGAATTATAACAACCCAATTAACTATCTTCACGAGAATCTTGCATAACTAGACTGCATACAAAACTCTCATCTGATATTAAGAATAAGTAATCGTAGTGGTCACACTACATTGATTGCCAAAATGCATGAAAATTTTGGAACGAATGATGGATCCCATGAATGAGGACCTAAAAGACTAAAATGGACTCATTTGAATATATCAAGTAATCCAAATTATCCATATGGTTTACTCAATGCTCCATTTCCAGCCAACTTTGATCCCACTATGCTTTATAAATCAATGCTACCTTCAAGAAAAATTATCTTCACATGCACTGAGATATTCTACAATACAATCTAATTACCTTCATGTAGTAGAGTATTCAAACTACTAGGAAAGGAACAATGCAGTCCTTTCCATCAGAAAGAGCAAAAACTGCCATTATTTTATAGTGAACATATTTCAGAAGGAGCAATATCAACCTTTCATTTCATATTGAACTTGTAAGTATAAATAACCTTATCAATCCAAATTCAGCATCCAATACCATCAACCAAGCACCCATCACTAATCACTCAAATAAATCTTCTCTAATTTGTGAAATGGAAAGGAAAACCAAGAACATTCTTACTTCCTTAAACCATAAAACCAACCATTGTTGTGCTCTACTCTGTTCCCTTTTATAAAGGGGACCAGATCACATCCTTGTGGCTAAATCTTGCATTCATTCAGCAATGTCAAGCCAGAAGATATTGGCTATGAGTAGCAGCAGACAGATAAGGGTGGTCGTTGGGGCCCACAAGCTCCCAAAAATTCACAAAATTCCATATATTCCCCATGCTTTTTAGGTATAAATAAATCCAAGTAATTTTATGTTGTGGCCCAGATTCAAAATCACCTCTCTCATCAACCATAGAGCTTGAGGCAATTGAATTTTAAGCCATTCATGCACAAGACTGGCTCTGTCCAAAAGAACTACAATTAGATGCCAATAAGTTACATTTGAATCATTTATTTCCATCTTAATCCCATTCATACCTTCTAATAAAACATCAGTGCAAAGAGATACCACCTATTTTTATCTTCATGCTTAGTGGTTCCATGCGCTAACAAAAATTCCCCTAACCTAAAAGCATGTTTCATGTTATGAGGTTATGCAAATTCAAACCAATTGAAAATGAACCACTTAACACACCTTTGAGAGAGTGTCATTGAAGACTTACAGACCGGATGCTATAAAACCTACATGAATGTGTGTGAGTGCACACATGAGAGAGAGAGAGAGAGAGAGAGAGTTGCCTAAATGAATAATACGAATAATTGTGTTTACCTGTGCATGTTCAACTAAAAAATGACATCCATATTCGTGTGTTAAAAATTCACTCGAGTTGTATAATCACAAGAGAAGAATTACAAAATGAGATTGGAATCATAAAGTGATAACTCATTGACAAAAGAACATAAAAATACAGATACGAATGCATGAGACAAAGCTACAAAATACCAGAAAATATAGATAGGATAGGAGCATCATAAGACAATGCTAAAGTATTTAGAAAAACTAAAATCACTGAATGCCCCCCACATAGTTGCATATCAAATGTCTGAAAACGAATAAACCATTGACTGTTCTTATGTTAATAACACAAAGTCTTAGGTTTTTTGGGTGAATAACACGAACTCTAGGCTGGTCCAACAAATAACCATATTAACAGAAAAGGGAGATTCCAACTTTTTCACCAAAAAGTCCAAGTTCAAGATTCTACAAAACTAATTCCACATCAACTGCCAAAAAAAATAAACCATCATGGTTTCTTGTGTTCCCAAAAAAACTGTAATTTGGTCCAGCAATAGCATTATCAATAAAGAATAGAGGCTTAAAACTCTTTGACTAAGATTCTTAACTTCTATGCACCTCGCATTCTAAGCTTTGGTTTCTATTGGAGAGATTAAATGAGGGTTAGAGAGAGAAATGGGTTTTTCTCTCCATTTCTTCCCACTTCAACCCATTTATCTCCTCTTTAGTAAGCCAAACAAGTGATACAAACAAAGAGAAATGCATTTCTTTTCTATTCTTTCCAAATCAACCAATACAAACAACTGTAATTTAAGAGAAAATGCTAAAATTGGTCTGAAATTTGAGATTCACACCTGCTGAAGTAGGGCAATCCTCTGATTCGTGGCAGCCATAACCACAGCACAAAAAGGAAACCTTGAGGCCTTCAAGCTGTTACTCATCTTGAACCCCTCACTAGCCCGAATACTCCCTCCCCACGCGACGAAATTCTCATTCACAAATGCTGCCAATAATTCAGAACACAAAGTCCTCTCACAAAACAAAGGCGTATCGGGATGATCAGGCGAGTGCAAATACACAAACAACAGTTTAAACGCATGTCGCGACCGATTTAAAGCATCCATAAACCCTTCCGCAACGAAATTCGGACGAGTAGCCCCATAATCCCTCTCGAAACCATCCACAAAACCCATCGCCTCGGACGCAGAAGCCGATACCGAAACCAACGGAGCCGAAGAAGAAGAATTGCCAATACGACTCGAATTCAATCCAATCATGCTAAGAGAATAGGAGAGGACACCACTAGCGGCCCACATGCCGAGACCAATTGCGCCAGAAATCAACCCTAGGCTACCAGAAATGATGGAGAAAGGGAGAGTGATGAGCTTCCATGCCAAGCCAGGAGGAGAAGGGCCGCGAGCGACTAGTCCTGTTCCTTCTGTGTTGGATTGGGCGGTGGTTGCGGCGGCGGAGGTGGTGGTGGTGGAAGAGGCGGAGGGATTGTTGTCGGCGGAGGGATTGTTGTCGGCGGAGGTGAAACTGGAGATGGCTTGTTCGAGGTCCCAACCATGGGCGGAGAGGATTTCGGTGCACAAATCAGGGTCTTCGAGGCCTGTGATTGCTTGAAAATAAGCTAATTTGTCTGCTACATCAACCATATCTCTGTATATATGTGTGTGTTTCAGTTTCAATTGAAGAAAATTGTAGAATTGGATGGAATTAGGGTTTGGAGAAGAACACAAAATATTGATTGATAAGAGAGAGAGAGAGAGAGAGAGAGAGAGAGAGGGAGACACTGCTTTCTCTTTCAAATCAACAAACAGAGTAGAAAGTTGTTGTCTTTGTAATGGTGCTGGGGTTTATGGGATCGAGGACGAGAGAGACGATGATGATGAGATGATGATCAACTGATTTGATTCATTCTGGAGTTTGTCGATTCGGAAATGTCCACAACTACCTCTCATAAATAACAAACAACACTGCCATTATTTATGGCACAGCGGTCCTGATGTGATGAGATTCATTGGAGTTTTTACCGGACATATTTTAATTATTTAAATTATTTATATGATAAGATTGGTCTAATATATTATTTATAAAAAGAAAAAAAAAATTAATGATCAAGTTTTCATTATTTTTAAAAAAATTATAAAAATATGTTAATCGTTTAACTTTTTTTAAACAAATGTGATCGTATTATGAATTTATAGATGTTTAATTAATCTAATTTTTTACATGTGTAATTTACTCGATAAATCTTACAATTTGTATAATTATTAAAATATATCCAAAAGAAGGTTCTCAATGAACCTCACAACAGGATGCTAAGGCATAGTAGCATACCAATTCGTGGTTAACTTCAGTCCTTATAATTGATAGTGTATTATCACACTACTCTTACAATGGTCTTATACAAACAAAAAAATTTACAAACTGATGTGGCATCGAGTGATATAACTTTGGAATATGAAATGAGGCACAACTTACTAATATTTCAAGTGACATCAGTTTGTAAGGAAAATTTATTTGAAAAGTTTGTCTGTATAGCACTACTCATTTGAATTTAGCAATACATGTCAGCATTGTCATTTTCTAGCGCTTGATCAGTGTTTAGGGGAGCTAATTAGAAAATATTATGAATTTCAAATAATTTATTAAATTTTTTATCAAACTTTTTATATAGGTGTAGAATTCACACAAACTCACATGTGCATGAATCTCATACTCATGTGAGGGGTTTGATAAAAAAAAATTGACACATTATTTGAGATCCCTAACATTTAAGCATATTTCCCAAGATTATACAACTTTGAATTGTTATAATTTTTATTTATTATTTACTAATTTAATTATATTGGAATGGAAGGTATGCAATGGTTAATCTCTTCATAGGGTGTGGTATGCAGCTTTTTCCCTGTAAAGATTCACATCAATGGAAAACTTTTAGCATTTCCAGTGAAGTTTAGAGCAAAATTATACCTACTGAAGTAGACACATTTTTTTAGTATGATTTGTTAGTATTTTTTTAGGAAAAATTAGTAGAAAGTCTCAGAATTATTTAGTCCAATCAGTCACATGAATTTTCTAATACGTCTTATTTATTTTGATAATTTTATCGTGAGATCCTATTTTAAATTTTGGTATGATTTAATGAACATTTTTACCCTTTCTCATTGGAGGATGTCATCTTAGGGAAATTGGATCCAATTTTTGGATTACGTTTCTGTCACTCTAATATAAAACTCCAACTTAACAATCAAACGTAACAATCTAAAAAAACTTCTTAGTGTATTTTTTTTCAAATGTAACACTCCTCTAACGTAACACACTAAAAAAATACTCTAACGTAATATACTAAAAAACTTCTTAATGTATTTTTTCCAAACATAACACTTCAACACTAAAAGACTCATTGGTATATTTTTTCCAAACATAATATTCCTCCAACATAACACACTAAAAAACTCTTTAATATACTTTTCTCAAGCAAAACATTACAACATTAAAAACTCCTTAGTGTGTTTTTCCACAACGTAACACTTTAATATAACATTTCAAAAACGTAACACATTAAAAAATTTCTTAGTATACTTTTTCCAAACGTAACACTCAATACTAAAAAGATTCTTTAATATACTTTTTCCAAATGTAACACTCAATACTAAAAAGACTCCTTAATGTACTTTTTCTAAATGTAACACCCCAATATAACACAAAAAACGTAACACACTAAAAAATCCTTGCGTACTTTTCTCAAACATAATAGTTTAACGCAACTTCACAAATGTTGTTAATGTGGCAGGCAAATGAGTCATTACACATCCAAAAAGACTAATGGATCACAAGAAAAAATATAAGACTATATGGATCACAAATCCAAAATATGAGACTTATTGGTTAATCTCCCTATTTTTTATTGGAAAAATAACAAATCAGTGCAAGTTTGAATTTTTTTTTTTTTAATACAAATTAGTAATAAACTTTTCAAATTCTAATAATTAAATTTATAAATTTTATCATGAATATGTAATTATTATTTTTTTAAATGTCACCGATTTGTAATTTCCCTCTTTTTATTTTTATTTTTTTGTGGATCAATATGTTAATTTATTTATTTTTTTAAGAAAAATTTAGTCAAAGCCTCTCTATTGGACCATTGTTTAGTAAAAATGACAGCCTAATTTATTTTTCTTCATAAACCCTCTAAGGAGAAAACACATAATTGAGTAAAGATAAAGTAAAAATCTTTGTTTTTTTTTTTTCCCGGACAATATTGCCAGAGTTACATGTTATTGTGAACCAAAGTAACATGTTACTGTCAAACAAAATAACATATTACTGTGAGACAAAGTAACATGTTACTGTAAGACAAAGTAACATGTTACTATCAAATAGAGTAAGTTGTGTTTGATTGAACGGACTGGATAAGAGGATTAAAATTGTGGGGACATAATTTTCTAATGACAACACATGGCTGAGGTGGCACCGAAGTGTCAGCCGAGGTGCCACGTGTCTTAGTCACGACACCGAGGTAATCTCGGTTAAGCTGAGATTATCTGCGAGAATACCGGAATCTGGGATAAGCGGATAAAGGATAAGAGTCCTAGAATTGGGGAGGACTTCAATTTGGATAAAGAAAAGACTCTTAGAGAGTTTATCCCAATCTAACTGGGAGTCCAAGATTAACATTGAGACAGAATCCATTGGAGCTAGGCTTCAATTAGGATTAGGTCAGTGTTGACTATAAAAGAGAGGCACCCTCATGGGTCTAAGGTACGCTAATAGTGAGTTAAGCACTTTTGCTATCTTTGAGAAATAACTAACTTGATCGTTGAAGTGCCCCTGGGTGGACGAACTACCACCGGAATCTCTTCTTTCTGTGACAAGTCGTTCGAGCTTAATCTATTCTACCAGTATTCTCCAACTAAGTATCTGTTTGGCAGTGTGGTCAGAAATTGACACACACAAAAATCAATCGGACTTGAATCTTAGAACTGTGAATCTCCCAGACTATTTGGTTGGATTGGATGTGTATCATGTATTTGTTTTCTCACGGAATTAGATATCTGAAAAGGATTATTTTAGTTCATCCAATGTTTGGTTAGACGAACTGGATAGGATAAATGAGAAAAAGACTATTTTACCATTTTTCAATTGTTTACTAAATAATAACAATATTAACCATATCTTTAATATTTTAATTATTTTTAGCTAGATTAAATAAAAAAAATTAATTTTTTATACAATTAAATAAATTTATTTTTTAAAAATTAAATAAATAAAATATCAATAAAAATATATGTTATTTTTTTAATAAAAATTTAAAATAAATTTATGTTAAAAAATAATAATAATTAAATAATGAAATTAAATAAAGCATCTATTAAAATTTAAATAATGAAATTAAATAAAATATAAACAAAATTTTAAAATAAAACATCAATAAAATATCTATAAAAAATTAAATAAATAAAACATCAATAAAAATTTAAATAAAATAATTTTATTTTTAAATTGAGACATTAAAATTTTATTGAATTTTACTAAATATAATATATAATTAAATAATATATGGTCAAAATAGTCATTTCACCACCTAATCCCAACAGTAAATTATCCTATGGAAATAATATCACCTCCTTTAGGATACAATAGTCCCTCATATGAGGGATATGGAGTCCGGCCGGATTCCATGTCCACCGGATTAAAAAAAAATATAAACGCCGGATAAAAAACTTCCATCGGATTACAATCAAAACAGTGTTTAGTCCTCCCTCCCCAATCCCCCAATCAAGCACACCATTGTCAAACAGAGTAACATGTTACTGCGAGACAGAGTAACATGTTATTGTTACTGTTTATATCAATTTCAATAGTAATAAATTTTTAAAAAAAAGAATTTCATAGTTTACATAGATCTTGATGAGATAATTCTAAAAATATTAATCTTATTAAAAATCAACATTTACATCAAAAGTTATATTACTTTAAAGTTTAATATTTTGATAATAGTGATATTTGTTGAACTTTTAAGGAAAACTTTTTGTGGTTATCCTTAATGCATTAAAATTTTATTATGAGAGGTTTTTGGGATTTGATCAAAATCCCTCATTGTAAAAGAATAATGCTATATGTACCAATTAGTGTACTAACTTGTGTACCAATTGATGATGTGGCATAATTTCAAATATTTTTTGTATTTGTAATTTGTATAATGAGTGGAGTCTATAATAATGTCAAAACTAGTGTTGGTACACTAGTTAGTACACTAATTGGTGCATGTAGCACCATCGAAATAAAATTTTAATTCATTAAAGACAAACACAAAAAGTTTTTCTTGAAAAGTTCACATTGAAAAGTCCAACATATACCATTATTACCAAAATATTAAACTTTAAAATAATATAATTTTTTATCTAAATGTTGATTTTTAATAAAATCAGCATTTTTAAAATCCTTTCATCAAGATCTATCAAATAAGATCTATGTTGACTATGAAATTCTTAACCTCAAAAAAAAATTATTACCGTCCAAATTGATATAAACAGTAATATATTACTCTGTTTGATAGTAGCATGTTATTTTGGCAATACTGTCCCAAAAAAAAATATATATATATGCACCTCCTCCTTAGGGGATTTATGAAGCAAAATAAATTGGATTGTCCTTTTCACCAAATAAGAATCCAATGGAGGGGTTTTGGTTAAATTTCCCTTTGTTTTTACGTAGGACGAATTACACTAACGATCACTGTAATTTGAGACTTGTGTCACTTTGGTCATTGATATTTCAATTGTGATATATTTGACCCTGAATTTTGAATCACGTTCCAAATATAGACAATTGAAGACATTGTTGCCTCATTTCAAGGGAAAAGTTATCAATTTGATAAAATATAAACTAATTTGACAAAAATAAACGTCAAAAAATATTTTAAAATTTTAAAAAATTATTTCTATCCACCAAAGATAAAATTATATAAAAATAATAAATCTTTTACATTTTTATTTTTGTATTTTTTTACCAAATTAATTTTTATTATGTGTTTGGATAATGATAATGTAATGAGTGGTTGTTTTTATTAATATTTTTGAATTGTTATCATGTAATAGATGGTGTATTTGTTATTAACAGATTTTTTTTTTTATAGTCATCATGTAATTGATGGTTATTAAGACTTTAATGTGCAATCGATATGTTTAATATATGAAATGTTTTTAGTTTTGAATTTTTTGATTTAATGAATTGGTACTTTTGAAAAAGTAAAAACTAATTTAACAAAAATAAATATCAAAAAAATTTATTTTCTACCCTCCCAAAAGATGATAAAATTATATGCACCTCTAAAACTCTCTTTGTAGAACTCTCAATCATTTTTTTTTTATTTTTTTTTTTCTCTGCTTAGCCCTTTACCAAAACAAACCCAAAATGGAAAAGAACCACTACAAATAATGGGGAGAGAATTGAAATGGATGTGACATGGTAGCTCATGAATCGCAATCACCATGGTTCCAAATACAGTGTAAATCAATTAATCTCAATCAATGAATGACAAAGATGTAATCCTCTCCCTCTATCTTAACTGATTGATTCTCTGACCCTATTAGTGTAGCATTAATTAATTAATCTATTATAAAACTCAAAAAATTAATCTCAATCAATATTGTTCTAGCAAAAGGATTACATCTTTGCCAAATATGGTGGCCACTAATAGTGATGAGCAGTTGGGGTGGAAGAGGGAGGAATAATTGAAAATTTATTTTCTAAACAATAGAACTAACTTCTTTTTTCTTTTTTCTTTTTTTTTATAACAAGAATTTAGTAAATTTTTATAAACATGAACAAAAAACTGTGAATATGTTTGATGTATTCAAATTGAGTTGAATTGATTAGTGAACAACATAGAAAGATGTGCATGTCCCATTCAGTTTTTTGAAAGTTATTTGATTGAATATGTTAGCACAACATGGAAAGATTAATAATACCTGAAAATTTGTTTTGAAAGCTATAATAATTCATTGCATAACGGAAAATTCCCCTTGGCAATTGAAGTCACTGCGTAAAGCAATACAATTAGCCAAAGTACAATCAAACTCATGATTATAACAAAATTAAGAAAATATTAGCACGACTCGAAAACTTGCCACTGTGGTCCTGTAAGCTGTTTTATACTTGCAATTTTCTTTTCCCCAAAGAAATTTACGATTAATTATTGCCTTTTTGGTAATTTAAAAATTCAGACCTCCTCAAGGACTTTCATGGTTTCCTCATCTTTCTGTTGATCAGATAAAATTTTATTATTAAGTTGGTTTTGTTTGGGCTTGTCATCATCATCAACTGCTGGCTTGAATTCAGCCAGTCTCTCTAACTCTTCAACCTTGTCAACAATGGCTTCAACACGTGCAGCGATTTCAATCAGTAAAGAAGCAAAAGTTCCAAGTGGAATGACTTCCACAAGAGGAACTGTGGTGGTACTACTAGTTGTCAAAATTGGTCCTCCTTTTTCACTTTCAGGAGATTTGGGTGGCGAAATGAGTAAACCAGGAAGGGATTTCAAATCATTTTGGAGCTCTTTTACTGCAATATTCATTTCTTCAACCAAGACATCTAGTTTTGTTGATTTCCTCATTGTCTTGATCTTTATTGCCAACTCTCTTATGACACTTGATGAGTTGGTGTTGACTCTGAAGCAGAGATCACTTAGACGCTTCTTTATGAACTCGGGGGTCTGCAAATCAGTCATGATAAGCAAATTAAGCTATCTCCTATATACAGAAGAAGAAAATGAAGTTTTAAGTAAAATTGCAAAAATTTCACCTGATTTTCTGAGATTACACAACTATTGAGTGCCTCTATGCAGTAAGCACAATTGCGCATTGATGCCCCAATTTTAAGGTACTGATTCCATGGATGCTGGAAGCTGAAGAGCCCGTGTGCAGGCTCCCATCTAGCAAATCCAGCCTATACAATTCAAACCCATCTCGGTTTTCAGTCAATAATTTCACATAAAAGGATTTTAACTAATTTTTCTTAAAAACCTCTCGGATACCATAGATTCTTCAGTGGCCTTTGAGTTCAGCACACATTTGTAGCCTTCCAGTTTTTTTTCAGTCTCTTCATTAATGTCAGTATTGTTAAAATACTGAGCTACGCAACCTACAAAGATTGTTGGAAAGATACATAACATTTTAATATGCAGAACTTCAATCACATTAAAAGTTGTACTGGATTGGATGTATACAATAAGCACTTACAATCCAAGGAATTTTCCAGTTTGTTCATGTTACGGATAATGAGATGATAGAGCTCCTCACCGGCCCAAATGGGGCAGACAAGAACGCTTATAAGAATGCAAATAGAAGTTCCTATGATAATGGTGGACAATCTTTGATGTGCCATATTAAACAATTTCTCTACCCGGTAACCTGATATCGAAACTAGGCTGAAAGTCAGGATGAAGATCATCGCACCATAATCAAACCGAGCTTTTATTACTGGAATAAATCTAGAGAATGTTGCTGCAGAAGCTGCAAAATAATTTTAAAAATGAAAAAAAAAAAAAAAAAAATCAATATATGCACATGAGGAAGTACCTAAAATTTGAGGGAAGAATGTATACAGACCTAATAGGAAAACTGAGACACCAACAATTATGGGTTCGAATTTTTTGCCTGATTGATTAGCAATCCAGTGAACCCCAACTGCAAGGAATCCAGCAAGAAAAGTACCAGTAGCTCTGTTCAAGCATTTACAGACAGTGGCACCTACAACACAATCTAATAGTGTCAGTCAACATATTTTGAAATTGTTCTTCTTTGGATTTGCTAAAACAATATATTGATTGATGGGTTAAACTCAACTTCTAAAAAAGTTTGAATGAATTTTTTGAGTACTTACCAACAGTGTACTCAAAGATTACAACCACTGTCATGATAGCCCACATGGCATTCCCACCAACACCTTCATACAAAGGCCTCATGTAATAGAAGAGTGAGACAATAGTGAGAGCTATCCCTACCTTTAGACAATGAACCACTTTTCTAGGTTCATCTGCCCCTAACTCCCATGCCTTCTTCAGAAAATTCCATACCTTTAAACATGCTTTCTTGGCAGTTCCCGACTCCGGTGGCAAGATTTCAGTTGAGCCATTTGCTTCCCTTTTCCTCCACTCAACTGTTCCATGAGCTTCCTTTATGGCATTCATGTTTTATGCAAGGCTGTGGTAATTTAGATTGAAATGGAAAAGATTTGGTAATTTAGATTGACAAATTTGTGGTTAAAGGAGATAAAGACAACATGCAGAGGCTAAAGGTTTAGTTGATTGGATTGGAGTGACAGCAGCAGCCTATATATAAAGAGGAAAAATGATGCAGACCACTAATTAGCGGTTGCACTAGGGATGTGGCAGTGGGTCCCACCCACTGCCACATGTGTTTTGTGTCTTAGTTTTTTTTTTTTTTTTTTTTTTTGGCTTGCCACATCATTAGTGGTGGTATTAATGGTAGAAAATTAGTGGGATGTAGCATGATTGATATAAAGAGCTAGGTTGGCCCCTAACTCTCCTTTTCAAGAGAAAATACTTTGAAAAAAATAATAATTTCCAATAGCATGGGATGCTTGAGGCTCCTTTTTTTTTTTTTTTTTTTTTCCCTTTAAAATATGGGGAAGTTACCCCTAGTGGAAAGTTGAAAAAATTATTATACATGAGTGAAAAAAAATTTATAATTTTAATTATTAATATTAATAAAATTTATCACTAATTTATGATTATTTTTTAAGTTACAAGAAAAGTTATCTTATAGGTCCGACCTATTAAATAGTTATGTGTCTAACTTATACTACAAGAGGACACATAATCAATTCTTTTAAAATGATGAGAAAATGTAGCAAATATTAGTTGCATGATCCAATACACTTAAAATGGCAGACCACATAGGATACATGCTAGAACTATAAGATATTTTTTGAGTCACAAAAACATTCATCTCTAAAAACAGGAGTATGGATGTAGCGGCTCCAAAAAAAAATTTTTAGATGAGGTCATGCAAAAACTTAGACGCTAATTATCAAATCCTATATAAATGAAAATCTCAACAAGCTTCTATTAAAATAAATGCAAATATCTATAGTTTTTCTATTGTCTTGCATAATAACCTCATTATTGAAGAAAAAAAAAAAACCCGCGACTAATGGGTGCAATGAGAAACCCAACAATAATTCAATTTAAAAAATAAAAATAAAATAAAATTCACAGCTGAACCAAAAAAATTTTAATTTTAGCATAATATATATGTTCTCTAAGTAATTTCACGAAGAAGTGATGTATTTTCCCTTTAACCTATAAAATTTGTGTAGGAGACGGCTGAGCCGGATGCAAATATAATAATTGATGGATACAAAAGAAGTAGTTGTAAATAATTATCTAATATTAATATTAAAAATAATTTTAATTAAAAAAATTTTAGTCTAAATGAAGGGGTCAGTTGATCAGATTAATTACTATCTAATGCCGCTCTTGACTGCGTACAACTCTTCCTAAAATTATTTTTTGTAAGAATCTTTGTGCATTGAGTCTCTTTTTAGATCAAACCCTCTCTCTCCCTTTAAACATACATCCACACAAGCCTACATACACATAAAATTGCATAGCACTAATCATGTAGATTATGTACTCAATTCATCTCCAATGGGATTTTATTGAACTACCATGAAAATCAATTTACTTTCTTAATGTGTAAATTGAAGAGAGTGGGCAACCCATGGTCTGAGCAAGAAAGAAAGATTAATAATTGAGAGGTGGATCATATGGACTGTGAGGGGAATTTGCACTAAGCAGGCAAGCCGTGCTAAGTCATGACTTGAGATGTCGATTGGGTCGTGCAACCCGACTGGTTCAGTTGAGTGTGGTCTTGCCTGAGGTCTTGGATTGAGGCTGAGCTGACCGAGCAATGCCTAGCTCGGTGGGAATTGCCAGGTCCAATTGGAGTGCAAGAGGAGAAACCCGCCAATGGTGTGCGTCAATACCGTTTGGCAGTTTGGCCATTGTTGTTTGGCGGTAATGACGCGAACACGTGTAAGGAATAGAGAGGGCAGTACAGCCACCTGTCCAGGGAAGGACAATAGAGGTAGTGCGCGCACAATCCCTGGGGCTGCATGGCCAACCTAGAAAAAGGAGGAATGGGGAACGTTTGAGGTACATTATCTGAACCACTTTCTCTCTCTCTAAAAACAGTGTTCTTCTTCTTCCTCAAGTGACCTAACTTGATCGTCGAAGGGGTTTTCCGGCACCACCCCCGCTGGGCAGATCACCATTTTTGTGTTTCCAGGATAGACGCCGTTACGCGGAGCTTGAGTGCAAGGAGTACGGAGAGCGGAGGATATTTCGCCCCCCGTACAGGGACAAATACAATGAATCACATAAAAAGATACATTATTTCATGTATCATGTCATATGTAAAAATTATATTCAAACTTTTGATCTAAGTGTTAAAGAGGGAGTCGTTCCTGCAAGCTGTAGGAGTAGACTCTGTATTATTTGGTGTACTTTTTTAGTAGATCATGAGATGCAATTGATTTATTAAAAGAATTTAATTTGATTTGGTATTAGTTATAATATATTTTTCATATATTATATCTGATTTTTGGAGACCCAATAGGTATTTAATAATTTATTTAGTAACAACTAGGGCTTTGATAAAAAGCCCAAGAATCAACAACATTATTTTTGTATTGTTTAGTTTGTAGTGGCTGATATACATATTTTCGGTGATGTGTGTTTTGTAATCAATCAATTTGGTGGGTTTTAGTTCTAGATATACAAAGCTTGTTGTCTGATCAATTTGGGGCATATTCAAGGGCTTAGTTGTCACGACCCCAATCCGCCCTTATAGGTTTAGCGTCGTAACCGGCTAGTAATCCTCGGATTACTGAAGGCCTTTGAACAGAATAACATATAATGTAAGGGACTGCGGAAGCCAATATATAAAATACATAGTCCATTGAGTTGTGTAGACATAAATGGGACAGAAATTTCAAAAAAAACTTTATATACTTAGGCGTGACATCATAAATACAGTAATTCATGTTACACTCAAACAGATGTAACAAAAGGGGACTTAGCCCAATATATACATAAGTAGAAAGCTTGTTTATAGACCAACAGAAAACTAGTTTCAAACATGTGCGTCACAAAAGGAAACCTCCTAATGAGGCACGATAGCTGGCTGACACGACTGAGACGCCAGGTCATCAACTCTGAGCCTGGTCACGCGTTTGGTCACTTACATATATAAATAATAGAGTGAGCTGGAGCCCAGTGAATAATAACAAAGTAAAGATTTTAATGAATGATATCCATAACAGATTCAGATTTCAATTCTCTTATCAAAACAAAAACATAGGCATCTTTGTATCAGAAACGGAGTCATAGTCATATTCAAATCTTGCGTGGGATATCCATTAGCATTATCATATCTCTTTAGTCAAGCATATCAAGTTCCATAATGGAACCTCCGGTACCGAGTAACATATCTCATACATGGGCCACAGTATTATTTCCCTGGGCAAGGGCCTGGCTACGGTATTATTCCCCCAAACGAGGGCCTCATGACCATAAGCCACAGTACTATGTTCCCTGGGAGAGGGCCTCTGCTAAGAATACCACAATTACATGTCAAAAAAATTAGACAATCATTCATTCATACAAAGCATAGCATTCAAAAAACTGAGAACATTTCATAAAACAGATCTTATTTCACAATACAGAGACGTTGTTTGGGAATGAGGTTTTTTGGTTTTTTTTCACTAAAAGACAAATTGGTTACAAAACCAAAAAAAAAAAATCCAAACAAAATATCACATCAAACTCCATAATCATTTCACTTTTTCTCTTACAAACATCACATCCAACAACAAAAAAATCCAACTATCTTCCCAAGCACAAAAAAAAATTTCTCCAATAATATCCTACAACTAAAAAAACCTACAAAAAAACCTAATTCCCAAACACCCACAGAAAATAAATAAGATTGAATATAACTTTACTAAGTTATTAAGCTTCACAGATAGCTTGATAACAAACCAATGGATCAACAACTCATAACGCGTGACCTACACAAACATAACAGATACATATACTGAAACACACACTTGGATCGTCGTTAACTTATTTCATTTCATTCTTAGTGTGTTTCTATGTTTTATCATCATTATTGTGTCTTAATTATGGCCTAAAAATGCTTAGGATGCAATGAGGATGCCAAAATGCATTTGAAAATACTTAGCCACAAATGTTGAAAACAAGGGCCTCGCTCAAGCGCAACTTTCTTCGCTCGAGTGAAGGCTCAAAAATGTGAGTGGTCGCTCGAGTGCAACTTTGGTCGCTCGAGCGGTCTGCAAACTTTGCAAAAGCACTGGTTGCTTGATTTTTCCGCTCGACGATTGCTCGAGCATGAGATTGAGGTCTTCGCTCAAGCGCAACTCTTGTCGCTTGAGTGGTCTGCAAAACATGGAAACTTCTGGGAGCATGCAATTTACGCTCGAGCCGACTTTTGGCCACTTGAGCGGAGGTGCAAAAACAAATGTGGTCGCTCGAGTGCAAGATTTGTCGCTTGAGCGGTGAGGTCGAATTTTGGAATTTCCAGATTCACCTCCAAGCTTCAAAACCCAACTTTAACCTTTCAAAACACATCTTTTTGAGCCCAAAGTTGAGAAAACATATATATAACGTATAAAACTTCTTGAAATGAAGGTAATTTCGTAAAATCAAGGCCTAAAAGCATGTGAATTGCTCAAACTCAAACTTGAAATGTTGAAAACATGACATGCATAGAAGTTCTTGACTTCAAAGCTTCCAAATCATGATCAAATGAGGTAATTTGATAGAAAACAAGATGAATTCTCAAAACTAAGATAGACTTGGTACATGCATGTGAGAATTACTTGAAATTCAACCCAAAAATGTGATGGAAATGCATGCATGCATGGTATGGCTTCAATTCATCAATTCTAGCTCAATCATTATTCTACATCTCTAATTTTTCTTGAATTCTTGTATGGAAGAGTCAAACATAAACTTAAGGAATGAAAATCTTACCTAAAGTTCTCAGTTCCTTGAATTCTTAGTGAGTTTTAGCTCAATTCTCCAATTGTTCTTCAATTCTCTAGCAATTCCTTTATTTCCTTCTTGAATTCAACTCTCTCTCTCTCTCACACACGTTGCAAGCTCAAGGAGGAAGAAAATGAGAATGTAAAGTGTAGTCTTGAAGTTTCATACGCCTTATACAGGCTCAATTATAAAGGCTTAATACACTAGGCTTAAACTAAACAAATGAGTATTATTAATTCTAATTAATTTATTCCGAATAGAATTTCAATTAAACCCACCATAAATTCCTAAAAATCCCATATAATACAAAAATTAAGTCAATTTCATGATTGGATGCCGATAAGGTCGTCAATTCACAAAACAAAACGGAAATACGAACAGATATTTTTACGATAAACAAATCAAAACACAAATAATGCAACACACATGCAATTAATGTAGAATTTCCTCTTAATTACTTATTAGGCATCCTTAATCATGTTTTAACAGTTAATCATAGGTTGGGGTTGTTATATTAGTGTTGTCTTTGTTCCTCGCAAAACGTGTCTTGTGTATTGGGTGCATATTTGGCTGGTTTAGTGGAGATTAATTTGGGTCTATTATTTTGGGTCTTTATAATCTGTTTCAAAGACAATTTATTCGACTATTTGGTGAGGTTTTTTCTATTATTTATTTGTAATTATTTGAAATTCACCTAAAGGTGGTTTGTAAGACCATTGTAATTGTTTCAAAACTTTTGGTTGATAATGGAATTAGATTTCAGTCCCGAGGACGTACCTCACATTGAGGGAATCATGTAAAAATTCTTGTGTCGTTATTGATTTAATTTTTTCGCATTAATTTTTACTTCCATTGATTGATTTACTTGTGGGAAATCATTTTTTTTCCTAACAACTGGTATCAGAGCTCACAGTTTATTTGGGTTCGTTTATTTGTGTAAATCAATAAAAGGAAATGTGGGTCGTATGAGTAGTTTCAATAGAAGCAATTGGGTAACTTAGAAAACTAAAGTGGAGGACTTATTATTTTATAAAGATTTGTATGGACCCATTGAGGGTGATAGTGGCAAACCCGAGGGTATAAAAGATGATGAATAGAAGAGTGTAGCTCGACTTTTTCGCGCCCCCTGTCGGAGAGCTCAAATTGGTCCTACAGTTCGGACTCTTGTCACGGTTTTGAATCTAGTTTCACAAATGCAATGTGAAACTAATAAACACCAAAAAGTCCAATCCGGCAAATCATTTTGGAAAATTGATTTTGAATCAAATAATGCCAAAACTGGACTGCTTTGCCAAATTATAGAGTCGCCACCTAAATATTTTATTTTTGGAAAATTTGGGAAATCCTGACTCTAGCCAAAGGCCACATGTCCATCATCACCAAAGTTGCCTCGACTCGGGAACTTGGGTACGCGAAGGGAAGGTCCTGAAATGAGTACCCCCGCTCGCCCGATCAAAAATCGGCATCTACTATCATGATATGTTGTTTCATAAACCTCATGTGTTCTTATTCCGATTTATTAGCTAACTTTATTATGTAACTCACACAAGCAAATATAGACTAAGTCGCAAAAATTAGAACAAATCAACTCATGTTTGTTTTCAAAAATGGTTTGAATGTGCCACCCTCAAGTGGGCTAAAACGCGGATTTGCCATTAAACATGATGGGCTTAAAACATGATTTGTCACTTCGCAAAGTGGGCTTAAAACACACACTTGTTGAATTGTTCCAATTCAAGCAACAAATCCTTCATCCACAAGCATTCATGCAGTTAAGCATTTAAGCACATAACCTCATGGCAAGCATGCGAAACATGGCAATGTGGCAATCACACTCATGCAAGCATGCTAAAGCATAAAACTCACCGAGTATTCCAAGCCAAAACAAAAACTAGTTAGAAAGATGCATGATCCTAACTATACAAGATGTCTAATGCAACACATACAATAATGCAATAAGATAGGCTCGACTACTAATATGGCATTTGCAATACTTTGATAATATGCTTTGAAACACGTATTCAAGGAAGTATTGAATTGACAATGCAGTTTGAATGATATGCCGAGCCTCGGTGTATGCAAGACAAATGAATGATGCAAACATGCAAGCATACGATATGCTAATTGAAAATGCTCCTAAACTAACCATCGAGAGCGGTTAAGTAAAAAGGAGAAAGACATGAGGTTGGAAGACATGCACACACGTACGCACGCACGCACACTTATTACAACATTGTGCCATCGCGAAGGAGGGTCTGAATAAGTAAGCTAACTAGCTACGCTAATTAAGCTAACTATTACAACACAAAACTAATTAACTAACTTTTCTAAGCTAATTAATTACATACCGAATTGAAGAATTAGTTACACTAACTAATTAAGTACAACATTTGAATTGAATAATTAGCTACGCTAACTAATTAAAGCAATTAAATGGCCTCAAGGACGAGGGACGCATGCATGCTCGGTCGGCTTCCTTCCGAAAATCCACCGCCTTGCCATCGGATGCCTCTGTTTACACTCGTTTGATCTCTAAAAATTGTGCCAACTCCCAGAATGCCTTTGCTCCAACTTAGGAACACACTAGTGTAAAATTCATTTCTGGCCGGTCGGCTACCAATGGTGGCTGTCGGCTACCATTGGTGGCCGGTCGACTACTTCTGGTGGTCGGTCGGCCACTACTTTCCTGGACTTCCCATTTTGCTGCAACAGAGAGCAAACAAAGGCAAAGCTGTGTATTCTCAAGGAATATATGTGTACCATTACTCTCCTTATCATTACACAAAGTCAAAGGAGTGTAATTCTTGGCTCCAAAACCACCAACCAAGCATTCTCAATGCATGATGGCCAAAGAACCAAGAAGTACAACTTCATTGTATGCCAAAAACAAGACTCAAGACCATCGCCTTATCATATGTGATCAAAGGCAATGGAGACCAAGGAGATTGGCTCATTTCATCACTTTGAGTATGAAATGCTCTAATCTTTCTTGTGTTCAATATAACGTCCGATTGAACACATGCAATGCAACACAACAGGCTTAACTTGCTCAAGTTTTACTTGTCATGTTTTATTTACTCATTTTAATTACCGATCCATTCTTTAACCGGTTAAGTCCAAGGTAAGAGTCCTCTAATGAGAGAGGTGTCAACCAAGGGATGATTTAAGGCATGAGAGAGATCATGCCGTTGGTTAGTGGAAACCCTCAAAAAAGGATTAAAACCATTAAGCACAAATCTCAATCTCAAGCTTAAACACAACCCTAAGGCTAAGCAACCCTCAAAGCAAATGAAAAAATGATGAAATGAGGGGGGTTGCGGATATTATATGTGCTGAAATTGCATGCAAAATTACCCTAAAACATGCAAGCAACTCATGTAACTCATGCTAGAAAGCTTAAAACATTAAGCTAGTGAAAGAGATTGCACTACAACCACACAATGCAAGCCTCAAATGGCCAAACCAACTCAAAACAGAGCTAAGACCAGTCAAAACAATGACAAAATCATGCTGAGATTAAGCTAGAATAAGAGGCCAAAGCATGGCACAAGCTAAACATAACAAGCACAATTGCACTACAAGCATATAAAGCAAGCCTCAAGTTCCTCAACCAGCCCAAAAAAAAGCTCAAACATGTCGAAATAGAGCTTAAAACATGCTTGAATTGAGCTAAGTTAAGCTAGAAAATCAAGCCAACATGTGAAGCAACTTAGGCATGGAAACAAGGCATAAGGAGGAGAGGCTAACCCCTCTTATTTTTGACTTCAAAATTTGACTTTTACCACTGAAATAAATCTGATTTTATGTGGTTTAAAGGGCCAAAAAGCTTGATACAAAGATAGTGAGGAATGGCACAAAAGGCTTTACAAGCCAAAAAACAAAGAGAGGAGACAACCCCCTAACTCACCAAGACTTAAACTATCATTTTCAAACCTCAAAAATGAAGTTTTTTGTAGTTAAAAAACCAGGTCAAAACAGTACAAAAAGATAGTAATTTAAATTATGCAAGACAAGTTTAAAAGGCAAGCCTTATACCTCTTGAAGCATAAGACAATTTCAAGCACAAATTCAAGCTCAAAACCCTTTCTAAAGCTCCAAGAAGACCTCCTAGAACCTTAGCTCCAAGGTAGTCAAGATTGATCAAGAGTCTATGTGCAAAGGTGTAGAGAAAGCTAACTACAAAGCACAAAATAAGAAGAGAGAGATAGAGAGAGAAAGATAGAGAGAGAATTCTAAAGAGAGAGAAAATTTTGTTCCAAATTGTCTAACCCTCCAAAATGGGGGAGAGACCCCCCTATATATAAAAAAACAAGCTTAGAGCTTGTATTCATCCCTCCATACACGTGTATGGAGATGGCCTTTAGTGAGCAATACCTGGCACAGCTGGCAAAAAAAATCTGAAAAAGGAGAAAAATGGCACCGGCCATCACCAGTGGCTGACCGGCCATCAATGTGGCCGACCAGCCACCACTGATGGCCGGCAAGCACAAGCCATGGCCGATGGACTGTGGGGATGGCCGACAAGCCACCCTCTCCACCAGATTTGAAACAACAAGCTCTTGGTCCACAACCAAGCACAAAACAGACAAGTTGAGAGGCTCGAAGACAAGACACTCCACCAAGAACTTCAGGCACTCAAAACGAACACGAGCATACAAAATCATCGAGTGTTCAAACGATGATGTCCAAGTCTCGAGGACAGTAAAAAATGGGGTGTCTACAAAGAGGCTTAATCGAAAAGCTATTGGTGTTATTTGCCAATAGATTAATGACAGTGTGTTTCATCATGTTGCTACTAAAACTTCAGCACATAATTTATGGAAAAAAATTAGAAGGTCTTTATGATAGAAAATCAGCCACAAATAAAGCTTTTATATTTCGAAAGTTGATTAATTTGAAATATAAAGATGGCAGCCCTATCCCAGAACATTTGAATGAAATAAAAAGTATTGTTAACCAACTTGCTTCTATGAAAATTGTTTTTGATAATGAGTTGCAAGCTTTGATGCTACTTAGTTCTTTACTCGAAAGTTGGGAGACTTTGGTTCTGACGATTAGTATTTCAACGCTCGATGGAGTTGTCACAATGAGCCAAGTCACTAGTAGCTTGTTGAATGAAGAATCTAGAAGAAGAAAAAAAAAAAAAAAACACTAGCGGGTTCTTCTCATTCAAGAGGCATTTGTTGTGAGAGGCCGAAGCAAAACAAGGGGGAGAGTAAGACTCCTCATGGTCGTGATCAAAGCCATGACAAATCAATAAATGGTTCTTTTTCAAAGAAAGACATTGAGTGTCATTATTGCCATGAGAAATGGCACATGAAGCGGGAATATTGAAAACTCAAGAACAATGAGAAAATGAGTGACAAAAGTGTGTATAAGAAGCAAAAAGACATAACGACGGTTACTACCGATGGTGATCTCATGGTCGTTTGTGAAAATGATTTGGTCAATTTTGTGGGCCAAGAGAGGTGCTTCTTTTCATGTGACTTCTTGGGTTGATTTCTTTACTTCCTACGTCAAAGGAGATTATGGTTGTATTCGAATGGGTAATGAAGGTTTGTCCAAGATTGTTGGCATAGGTGATATTTGCTTGGAAACAAATTTGGGCTTCAAGTTGTTGCTTAAAGATGTGAGGCATATTCCCGACATTCACCTCAGTTTAATCTCTATCGGGAAGCCAGATGATAAAAGCTACAATAACAAATTTGGTGATGAAAAATGAAAGCTCACAAAGGGTTCTTTGATGGTGGCTAAGTGCAAGAAGATTCGCACACTTTATTCAATGCAAGGAAAATTTAGTAAAGGTGCTGTCAATACACTTGAGGATGATGCTTCTACCAAATTGTGGTACAAGTGGCTTGGGCACATGAGTGAAAAGGGGTTACAAGTTTTGTTCAAGAAAGAGTTTCTACTCGGTTTGAAAGGTACGTATCTTAAAACTTATGTTCATTGTTTGGCGAGTAAACAATATAAAGTTTCTTTTCATAAAAATTTTGCTTCTAGAAAAGAAAATGTTTTGGGGTTGATTCATTTAGATGTTTGTGGTCCTTTAAAAGTTAGAACACATAGCGGTGCACTTTATTTTGTTACTTTCATTAATGATTATTCAAGGAAAGTTTGGGCTTTTGCACTTAAACCTAAAGATCAAGTTTTAGATGTGATTAAACATTTTCAGGCCATGGTTGAAAGAGAAACATGGCGAAAATTGAAGTGCATCCGAACAGACAATGGTGGTAAATACATTAAAACATTTGATGAGTATTGTTGTAGCCAAGGTATTCGACACCAAAAGACAGTTAAGAAAACTCGTCAACAAAATGGCGTTGTCGGGAGAATGAAACGCACCATTGTGAAAAGAACTAAGTGTCTGCTTTCACATGCTAAATTGCTAAGATTCCTTTTGAGGTAAGGTAATGAGGACAGTAGTTAATGTGATCAATTTGCCTTCATCTTATCCTTTGAATGGTGATGCTCCCGAAAGAGTTTAGACCGGCAAAGATGTGTCTTATGAGCACTTGAGAGTGTTTGGTTGTTGAGCATTTGCTCACATTCCAAAAGATGAGAGGTCCAAGCTTAATAGCAAGTCAAGACAATGCATTTTTCTTGCCTATGGGCGTGATGAATTTGGTTATAGATTGTGGGATCCGATCGATAAGAAAGTTATTCGAAGCCGTAATGTTGTGTTTCTTGAAGACCAAACAATTGAAGACTTTGGCAAAAGTAATCAATCGGAGCCAAAAACTTGTGATTTCATTAACATTTATCCATCTCATTTGTCTTCAGTGGATGATGAAAATAGGGAAGATGTGCAGCCACCTATTAAAAATGTGAAGGATGATGCTAATCCTAATGAAATTGAGTCTGAAATTGAGGAAGAGCATCCAACTCAAGAACCACCACCATAACTTGAGTTAAGAAAATCTACAAGGGATCGACAACCTTTGAAAAAGTATCCTCCCAATGAATTTGTGTTGATATCCGGTCAAGGAGAGCTCGAAAACTACTAAGAAGCAATTGAGCATGCAAAGAAACATAATTAGAAAAAGGTCATGGAAGAGAAAATGAATTCTTTACTTGAAAACCGCACTTATAATTTGGTAAAGTTGCCTAAGAGAAGGAAAATTCTGAAAAATAAGTGGGTTTTCAAATTGAAAAATGATGGCAATAATCTAAGGTACAAGGCACGCCGTGTTGTGAAAGGCTGTGGATAAAAGAAAGGTATTGACTTTGATGAAATTTTCTCGCTAGTTATGAAGATTGTCTTCTATTTGGGTTATACTTGACATTGCCGCAGGTGTAAACCTTGAAGTTGAGCAACTTGATGTGAAGACCGCATTTCTTCATGATGACCTTGAAGAAGAAATTTACATGGAGCAACCAGAAGGTTTTGGGAAAAAACGAAAAGAGAAATTTGTTTACAAATTGAAAAAAAGTTTGTATAGCCTCAAGCTAGCACTGCAGCAATAGTACCATTGTGTGTTTGTGGAAAATTTTTTGAATGACAAATTTATTATTCTTTTGCTTTATGTTGTTGACATGTTAATTGTAAGTCAAGATTCTACCATGATTAATAAGTTGAAGTTAGAGTTGAGCAAGTCTTTTGCTATGAAAGATTTAGAGCCGACAAAGCAAATACGTGGTATGAAAATTGTTCGTGATTGTAAAAAAGAGTTGTTTTGGTTGTCTCAAAAAAAATATATTGAGAAAATTCTTGAGAGGTTCAAAATGGATAAAGCAAAGTCAGTTGGTTGTCCACTTGCGAGTCATTTCAAGCTTAGTTCAAATCAATGTCCTACAAGTAAGAAAGACAATGAAGAGATACTGAAAATTCCTTATACTTTAGCGGTTGGTTCTTTGATATACGACATGATTTGTATAAGGCCAGATATTGCTTACGCCGTTGGTCTGGTGAGTCGTTTTCTCTCTAATCCAAGTAAAGAACATTGGGTAGCGGTAAAATGGATTCTAAAGTATCTTCGAGGGACTTCGAAGGTGTGTTTGTGTTTTGAGAATGGTAAGCCAATGCTTGATAAGTTCATAGATTCCGACATGCCCGGTGATGTTGACTCTAAGAAATCTACTTCGAGGTATTTGATGACATTTGTAGGGGAAGTTATGGCATGGCAATCTAAATTACAAAAATGTATTGCTCTCTCAACTATCGAAGCTGAATTTATCGCCATTACAGAAACTTGCAAAGAATAGTTATGGTTGAAGAAATTTCTACAAGAATTGGGTTTGAAGCAAGAAAGATATGTATTTTATTGTGATAGTCAAAGTACCATTCATTTGAGTAAAAATTTCACTTTTCATTCAAGATTGAAACACATTGATGTAAGATACCATTGGATTCGTGACGTGTTAGATTTGAAATTGTTACAACTCGAAAAGGTTCACATGGATGATAATATTTCGAATATGTTGACTAAGACTTTATCGAGGGACAAATATTTGAAGTGTCAAATTTTGGCGGGTATGATTGATGTCTCCACCTAAGTTGGTAGGGGAGAATTGTTGGGTACACCTCCTTAGTGAAGTATGAGACCCAATTGGTTTATTAAAAAAGTTTAATTTGATTTGGTGTTGGTTATAATATATTTTTTATATATTATATATAACTTGTGGAGACCCAATGGATATTTAATAATCTATTTAGTAACAGTTAGAACTTTGATAAAAAGCCCAAGAATCAACAATATTATTTTTGTGTTGTTTAGTTTGTATAAGGCAACAACTGATATACATATTTTCGGTGGTGTGTGCTTTGTAATCAATCAATTCGATAGGTTTTAGTTCTTAATATACAAAACTTGATGTGTGATCAATTTAGGGCATATTCAAGGGCTTAGTGTTGTCTTTGTTCCTCGCAAAACGTGTTTGGTGCATTGGGTGCATATTTAGCTGTTTCAGTGGAGATTAATTTGGGTCTATTATTTTGGGTCTTTATAATATGTTTTGAAGACAATTTATTCATCTATTTGGTGAGATATTTCCTCTTATTTATTTGTAATTCACCTAAGGGGGATTTGTGAGACCATTCGTGTCTCATTTGTAATCTTTTGAAAACTCTTAGTTGATAGTGAAATTGGATTTCGGTCCCGTGGACGTACTTGACATTAAGATAATCACGTAAAAATTCTTGTATTGTTATTGATTTAATTTTTTCGCAATAATTCTTATTTTCATTGATTAATTTATTTATAAGAAATCATCTATTTTCTCTAACATGTATCCCATTTTAAATATTACCCATTTTATTTTATAATTTCTCTCCATTCTGTTCCATTTTTGGCATTGTTCATTAAATTAAACATTATTTAGACATGTGAAGTACATGTACTCTTGACTATGTGAAGCAGCCAAAGTATTCTATGTTGGAGTTTGTGAGGTCCTACATCCCAACTATTTTTCAAGTTGTGAAAAACAAAAGCATATATATGTGTAATAATTTTTGATATATAAATAGAAAAATTATACATAAAATCAATACAAAATGGTATTATAAGTGTTAATTTTATCACTTTATAAAGCAAACACCAAATTTTGTACAGATGTCATATATTTTACTATTTTGAAAATGACCGCAACAATTTAAAAATTACATAGGTAAAATTCTCAAAATTTCAACTCTTCTATCTTCTTCATTCCTTAATTAGTTATATACATTTGCAAACGCATCGTGTTCGCACTTGCTATTAGTAATTTTAAAAATGTATATGTCACATTATTTATTCTATTATATATTTGATTATAAGTAAAAGCTTGACTTGATGTGAATTATCACGTTTTTTTAATATATCTATATTATATATAAAATGAACACCCCTTATGACAACTTAATGTTAAGGAAAATCGATAATTTTCTACTAGTAAATCAATTAATGGGAATAAAAAATTTTTGGTTGATAGTAGAATTAGATTTCGAGGGAATCACGTAAAAATTCTTGTCACTGTCAGTTTAATTTTTCCACATTAATTTTTATTTCCATTGATTGATTTATTGATGGGAAATTATCGATTTTCCTTAACAACTGGTATCAGAGCTTACGGTTAATTTGGGTTTATTTTTTTGTGTAAATCAGTAGAGAGGAATGTGGATTGTATGTCTAGCTTCAATGGAAGTAATTGGGTAACTTGAAAAACTAAAATATATGACATATTATTTTGTAAAGATTTGTATGAGCCTATTGAGGGTGATAAAGGCAAATCCGATGGTATGAAAGATGATGATTGGAAGAGGCTTAATCGAAAAGTCGTAGGTGTTATCTGTCAATGAATTGATAACAGTGTGTTTCATCATATTGCTACTGAAACTTTGACATATGATTTATGGAAAAAAAAAATTAGAAGGTTCTTATGATAGAAAATCAGTCACAAATAAAGTTTTTCTACTTTAAAAGTTAGTTAATTTAAAATATAAAGAAGACAGTTCTATTCCGGAACATTTGAATGAAATCCTCTATTTTTCCTAGTACTTGAAACTTGGCTTTTATGCTGCCAAGTGTCTACTTTTTCTTTTTAGTTGAAACAAAAAATAGATAAATGAAAGGAGTGAGACCCAAACCTTGAATTTTGATTTAGATGAAGAAAAATACTATTTGAATGATGCATAATATAAATTAAATATTTTATTTTTACTTTTTTAAACCGCTAGTGTGTATATATGTATACCCACTAGAGCAATTATGAAGAGATTGATATAGAGAGACTCACGGACATTAATATACATACAGAGCTTCACAACTACCCCATTACACACATGATCTTCTCAATTGCACACGTTCTTCTCAATTGCACACGTAGAATACTTACTCTTTTAGTTTATTATGTTAGTATAGACTATCAATTCTTTTTAGTATTAGAATAGTACCTCTCATATTTAATAATTACGACATCCAATAACTGCTTCATCACACTGTTTAAAAGAAAAATGATTTGTGGCTCTAAAACTGCTGGCACTAATGGCACTAATTTTCTGTTTTGGTAACTTTGTTTTTTTTTTTTTTTTTTTTACCTGATATAGAAATTAGTGCCATTAGCGCTCAAAAAATTAGTGCCACAAATCACAACTGCTGTTTAAAATTGCTAAAAGATTTTCACCATCAAAATCACATCTCAATCGCCAAACCATACAAAAATACAACTGTGAAATTACAAATGTATTACCTTATTAAAAGTTTTATAAGAAAATTCTATATATATGAATATTATTTTTCTCTTACAATATGATTTTGTACGAAGCATGAAAGATGTGTGATAATAAGAACCTCTGATTATTGTATGGTGGGAATCTAATTAAGAGCAAGTTGAGAAATATATATATATATATATTTGAGAGTTACAATCTGATGGATATATTCCATAAGAACATGGAATAAATTCATTCATGAGAAGAAATGAACATCAGGTGGTGTAATATTATATACCGATAACTATAACCATTCTTTGGATGAACGGTTGTCACAAGACACTGACAAGTGAGAGCTTCAACGTTGTTCGTTTTCAGACATGTTTGATCTGCATGCTATATTTGAATTATGTCTTCAAAACATTCTTCTGTTCTGTGTTTAGATTCCTCTCTCGTCTCTCTCTCATGGATAAGAAAACTTGGAATGGGCAGGCAGCCACCATCTCAAACATAATTAAGCATTCTAATTTCTTATATTTGTGTTTTGTCATTTGGGTTCGAAAAACAATCTCACCTCATGCTAGGTAAGGCAACCATTTCTAGATATTACGAGAGTCTCGTGCACTGAATTATCAATCCAAATGGTAACAATAACATGTACTTTATCTTCGTACAAAACCAAAACTTGACCAAGATCCTTGCAGAATGAAACATTTATTTATGTTAATTTTTTTAGGAACATAAAAATTGATTACAAAATTGAACACAACTGCTATATGAGAGGATTGTGTCCAATTATGTGATCAATTTTTGTATTTCTAAACTTTTCCTTTCTTTTCCGAAATGAAAAAGGAAAAAACATTTTAATGTTTTGGTTCTTTTACAGGACACTGTTATTTTTCTATGTGAGTGGACATTGTGTCTTGGTCTCCATCATATATGTATATATATATTCGGCATATTGGAGGCCATAGGGTAAGGGAGGAAGTAAGAGTCTTAGTTCATGTTTGTTTGGGCAAACATGGCCTTAGAAACATAATCTGTATTTAGTTAAAATATTGAGTTCTAAACTAGTAGTCGATCTTGACATAATACCCTCTATATGGGGGACCATTGATTTTGTTTTTGCAGGAGGGGAGAGTGTGAGATACAAAATAGAAGACAAATGAAAGGTTAAAAATAATTAGTTAAATTATAAAATATATAAAATTTTATCGACCCTTGCTTATAAGTCAATCTATGAAATAAGGTATACAAATTTAAAAAATTAATATAATTTCAAAATATAGAGAGAGAGATTGTAGTGTGTGTTGTGTAGTGGGTTGTCACCAAAAGTGGCGAGGGCAATATGGGAACATAACTAGTAGTGTGTGTTGTGTAGTGGGTTGTCACCAAAAGTGGAAACGGCAATATGGAAACCTAACTAATTAGAAGCTTATTTCGAAGTATTTGAGTAGTTTATATATATATATATCGGTAAATGTTAGTTGTTAGTTGTTAGATTAATATTTATAAGAGAAAATCTCTCCACTCTTGGCAAAGCACCTAAGTGTTTGCGGATCTTTCCTAAGGGGAATTGAACTCATGACTTTTTTGGAACTAAGCCCAAAAGAAGGTATGATGGTCAATTAAGCTAGGCCTCTAGTTGGTTCAAAGTATTAGAGTAGTGGGATTGACCACAGGTGGAAAGTCCAATATGGTTAATAAAATCATTAGTGAAGAACACATTAAATAAATTATTAGTGAATACAAGACATGACAAAATTTCATTTGAAAATTGGTCTAACTCTTTGCTTTTCAGATGCTGCAAATAGAGCAAAACTGATCATCATCAAGTCACCCTCTTTTAAAAACTGCACAATTTTGCAGTTTCTATGTCATCATCCCCACTTTTTACATGGTGAATTAGGTCATGAATACAACCCTTTGGTTTCCTTATCTTTTTGTAAGTGGCCATTTGGGCTTCAACACTCTTTTAAATTTAATTATGAAAGGCATGTGGAGTCAATTGTATGTGTTCGGTAATTCGAATTATTTATTTTATAAGATTCTCCGTATATATTATTCATGAAAAATATTAAAGTAAATCTGATAATCACAACAGTTTCATTTTATCATGTTCAAAAAAAAAGAATGAATGGTCTATTTTAAAAAAATAATTATTGATTATTTTTTCGATTACAAATGTGATAAAATAAAAATATTACGACTATCATACCAATTTAATTTTTGTATGAGTAATATATATTAAAAATTATATAAAATAAAATGTTTAAATAATAAAAATAGGACACATGTGGAGGCCCAAGAGAAATCCAACCGTCCTTTAAATTGGCTTGTGTGCGTGGTGATTTCAGCAGAATGGAAAGAGCACTTATCTCTCTATGCTTGGAAGACTTTTCCACAGCTGTACCATTTTGAAAGGCTACCCCAACTATCAAAAGTTGTCTACACCACACAGTCCCTTATTTTATTTTTTGATAATGCCTTGCCATTATCATATGCTAATGTGTAATACTTAAATAACCATTACAGTCTGCTGAAAGCAGACTCTATAGACCCTTCTTAAAGTCTCATTGAAGCAACATCAAAGCATCATTACCCACTTCTTTTTCATGATTGGTTTCACCACTGTTTTTTGTCCTTTTTTTTTTTTTCTTTTTTGCAATTTTTTTTAAAAAAATTAATGAAAAGCCTTACTGAACTGTTTTCTTTCATAATAAACTATAAGCTGATTTTTTGATTTTTTTAAAAAAAATATATAAAAAAATGTCAGATAATGTGATTTAAAATCAGTTAAAAGCTGAAATATGACTTTTAACTATCTTTCCAAAATAGCCCTTAACCTAAAGTCTTATTTTTAAATTTTAACAATTTTTAATGTCTATTTCACCATTGATTTAAATGGTATGAATATATCATTATGTTTATTTTAGACATAAAAAAAAAAATTATGGAGATTTTTATAGTACATTTATGATTTCTTTGTGGAGATTTGCATGGTATATATATTATCATAAATGGTATTTACGAATGTATATCATAAAAGTATAATTTTTTTTAAAGAGAGATTTATATGGTATTTTTATTGTTGTGTTCAATGATTCTTGTATATTATAGTGTTGGACCATTTTAATATTTTTTATTTATTTATTTATATATCTTGGTTATAAATGAAAATAAATGGAGTTTCATTCTTTTGGTAACCTCTTATCTTGGTCATGAATGGAGATTAATTAGAGTTCATGACCTTGGTGGTGAGTTAATTTTTGGGGTTACTCCATTTACTCTAGTTTAATGATCATCTTTATTTGTGTAATTTGTAAGGTCCTAATGGCCTATAAATAGTCCCTCTCATCTACTCTTTTACACCAACACACACCAACTATTTTCGATACAAGAGAGATCACTAGCAAAGAATGGTGTTTTTCTTGGTGGAGCTTTGGGTTCACCATCTTGTGCAGAGTTGGCCTGAACCATACGACAAGTGGTCGGGCTGTTGTATCCTGGAGGGGACAAGTCATAGTTTTGTGACTGTTGCATCGGTATTGGGGTTCTTCCTACCGCAGTGGGATTGATCTCCTTAAAGAAAACGAGATATCCGTGCCTGTAATAACCCTCACCACTAATCACTGATAACGTTACTGATTACTGCTAATTGAGACTGAACATGATTAGTAATTGAATTGACTAAAATACTGAACTGACTGACTGAAATCTAGAACTGAATTGATTGAGTATATCTGTTTAATTGTATGTCTATCTGTTGACTGTTAAAATTATCTGTCCATGTTTTATGTTTTAAATTGCGAATTGAAGGCCTTATCGGCGGCCGAAACTGAAATTGATCGATGTTTCATGATCATTAGAATTTATATGATTTTATGGCATATTTATCTGAAATGTGATTTAGCATGATTAAATTAGATTAAAATAAGCTAAATTGCATAGTTAGCTTTAATTACCAAATTGCCATCCTAGTGGGCCACTTGCTAGACACTTGTGAGACTTAGTCATATGCATTGCTTAACATTTCTTCAGCCATTTTAGAGGCCACAACCGACTAGAGTGAGAGAGCGAGAGGAAATGAGTGATTTCAACTTGATTTTGTGAATTGGCTTGAAGAATTGAAGTATAGATTGCAAATTGAGCTCCCTTATCTTGCATTGGAGACCTAAGGTAGTGTAATTATCCTCTTGTTTATGAATTGAGCTTGTTCTTGCATGATTCATGTCAAATTAGTGGATTGAGTTTAGAACTAGCTTAAGTTGTTGAATTGGAGCTTAAGGCTTGCATGCATGTCTATATTGATGAATTTTGAATTGATTTCATAGAAATTGTTACGTGCATATTCATATCTTTGCTAAGGGACATGAATTCATCATGTTTTTGAAGAAATAGACTCATTTGCTCTTGTATAGAAGCCTTGAATTCAAATGAGACTTTGCATGTTACTTATTCTCCATGTTCTTGAAATTTGGTTTTGAGATTGAGCTTGATTAAACTACTCTTGGGTTTTGATTTCTCAAATTGAGCTTTGAATCATGTCATACTATGTATTTACAAGTGTTTTTCAGAAAATGAGCCCAAGAGGATCGAATTTAATGCTTTGAAACTTGGTTTTGAGCCTGAGGTTCGAATATGGGAATTCCATATTTTGAACTCACGCTCGAGCGGGGTGACTGGCGCTTGAGCGTGAAATTCGTACTTCCAGCACTTTGCACTGTTTTGAAGTCCGCTCGAGTGTGGTAATTTACGCTCGAGCAGGACATTGTGTCTTACGCTCGAGCGGGTGTCGAGCGCCCAATCGAGCGTGAATTTCACCTATCCAGCACTTTTGATTGTTTTGCAGTACGCTCGAGCGGGTAAGTCTACGCTCGAGCGGAAACCTTTGTTTGTATGTCCGCTCGAGCGGAGTAACCTACGCTCGAGCGGGACCCCTGTTTTCTGAAAATTCTGAAAATGCTTTTAAAAGTACATCTTTGCATCCTCATTTCATCCTAGGCATTCTTAGGCCTAGTTTAAAGCATCTTAATGAGGATATAGATGTAGAACCACACCGAGTCTAAGTAGGGACTAAGTCTTTGATTCCCGAATGTGTAACTTAGTGTGTGTTCGTTCTGTCACTGTTTAGGGTTGGCTTTCGGAGACGCACTCTAGCTGCTTATAGCCCAGAACTCTGTGAGTAATGATGTCGTAAAGATATGTTCAAAGATGAATATTTTCTAACTGTTAACTGAACTGCTTTCTGAATTGTTACTGTTAACTGAATGAATGTATGTCCTCTATTCTGAACTGTATTGTAGCATCCTTAGCAACTACTGTTACTGTTACTGCTACTGTTACAGAGATCTCTGTCAGTTCCAATTCTGGAACTTCTGTTTACTAATATGATGGCCATCATTGACTGTTCGGTCTTTTAAGACCTACTGTTTACTGTACTGCTATGCTAATGGATGTACCACATATGACTGTTATGACTGAGTGACTGATATACTGAATCAATGAACTGTTTTCATTACTATAAGGACATTCATTCTTAACCTCTTTACGCATTATGTTATTCACTGGCTTTAGCTCACTGTTTATATATATATGTAGGTGTTCAGGCACCAGATCGGAGGTAGAAGCGTGGGTTAGACTCCCCTTTTTGTCAAGTCAACCACTGGGCCTCACTGCGAGGTTCCGAGCCTGCCAAGCTATGGCTTAGGGGCGTTTTATTTCCCTCGTCTGTCTCTGCATCTGTTTTGTAATTACTGTTTAGACTGATACTGTACTATTAAATAGGGATTAGGTCCCTGTTCTGAATGATTGTAAATGTT